>JAUDYJ010000006.1:4690523-4883023 GCA_030761175.1 Masticophis lateralis | reverse complement strand
TTATTTATCCATCTGTCTGTCTGTCTGTCTATCTACCTATCTATCCATTCATCCATATCTATCTATCTATCTATCTATCTATCTATCTATCTATCTATCTATCTATCCATCCATCCATCTCTATCTATCTATCTATCTATCTATCTATCTATCTATCTCTTCTATCTTATTCATCTGTCCGTCCATCCGTCCATACCATCTATCTGTCTGTCTATCTATCTATTATGAATCTTATCTAACTCTTATCTATTTTATAAATACATAAGACAGATGGATAGATAATCTGTCTGTCCGTCTGTCCATCCATCTGTCCATACTCTCTCTCTCTCTCTCTCTCTCTCTCTTTCTCTTCTAGCTAGCTATCTCTTATCTAGGTATCTCTTATCTATCTTATTTATCCATCTGTCTGTCTGTCTGTCTGTCTGTCTATCTATCTATCTATCTATCTATCTATCTATCTATCTATCCATCCATCCATATCTATCTATCTATCTATCTATCTATCTATCTATCTATCTATCTATCTATCTATCTATCTCTTCTATCTTATTTATCCATCTGTCCGTCCATCCGTCCATACCATCTATCTGTCTGTCTGTCTGTCTATCTATCTATCTATTATGAATCTTATCTAACTCTTATCTATTTTATAAATACATGACAGATGGATAGATAATCCGTCTGTCCATCCATCTGTCCATACTCTCTCTCTCTCTCTCTCTCTCTCTCTCTCTTTCTCTTCTAGCTAGCTAGCTATCTCTTATCTAGGTATCTCTTATCTATCTTATTTATCCATCTGTCTGTCTGTCTGTCTATCTATCTATCTATCTATCTATCTATCTATCTATCTATCTATCTATCTATCCATCCATATCTATCTATCTATCTATCTATCTATCTATCTATCTATCTATCTATCTATTTCTATCTTATTTATCCATCTGTCCGTCCATCCGTCCATACCATCTATCTGTCTGTCTATCTATCTATCTATTATGAATCTTATCTAACTCTTATCTATTTTATAAATACATGACAGATGGATAGATAATCCGTCTGTCCGTCTGTCCATCCATCTGTCCATACTCTCTCTCTCTCTCTCTCTCTCTTCTAGCTAGCTAGCTATCTCTTATCTAGGTATCTCTTATCTATCTTATTTATCCATCTGTCTGTCTGTCTGTCTGTCTGTCTATCTATCTATCTATCTATCTATCTATCTACCTATCATCTATCTACCTATCATCCATCTACCTATCATCCATCTATCTGTCCGTCTGTCCATCCATCCATCCTACCATCTCTCTCACACACACCTTCCTCACGCTGAACTCAGAATCAGCTCTGCTTCACTAATGGTGATAGAATAGAACAGGCCCCAAAAAGAGGCACCGTCAGAAAAAGAGGAGCCAGAAGAGAAGGGTGAACTCACGAGGAGTGGACGCTGCAGTTGTAGAAGACAAAGCTGGTGCTGGCAAAAGTCATGCCCGTTTCTTTGGATTTGAGCTGGAGTTGGACAACGTGGTGGTCTCCTGCAAGGAAGAGAACAGCAGGGTTACCTTGTTATTCACCCCAATACAGGGATGGAGGGAATTCCGTTGTTCTAGCAACTCCACCTGAGCATGGCTGTCCCTTAGGACAGGGACCTTGGCAACAAATGCCGGCTGAGAGATTCTGGATGTTGAAGTCCACATGTCTTAAAGTTGCCATATTTGGAGACGCCAGTCCTAAGGGAAATGTTCCCCCAAAGAATGGGCAAAATTGCCATGGAGTTGCGTTTCTTTACCTGGTCGCTTGGACTTGCCTTATCCAGGGCTAAAATTTTAAAGAGCTGGCTCTAGATTTGAACTTTTAAACCAGCTTTCAACCAAGATAAGCAGACTTGAATAATTCCGGAGTGTCTGTTACTCATACTAACTTATAGGAGCCTGTGTAGCGTAGAGGGCTAATGCCTCCTACTAAAGGCAGCAATTAACACCAGCTGCCTGTAATTCTGTGAGTTCAATCCTAGCCAGGCTCAAGGTTGACTCAGCCTTCCATCCTTTCTAAGGTGGGTAAATTGAGGACCCAGTTTGTGGGGGCAATAAGCTGATTTTGTATAAAATATACAAAAGTATGAAGGCTATTGCTTAACGCATTGTAAGCCGCCCTGAGTCTCCGGAGAAGGGCGGCATATAAATCAAATTAAAAAAAAACAACAACAAAAAAAACCTTAAATCTGGCATCCTTGACATACAGCCATTTGCTTAGTGGCTGCTCAAACCTACAGCGGCACTGAAAGAAGTGACTTCGGACCATTTCTTCACACTTAACGACCGTAGCAGCATCCCCGTGTCCACGTGATCAAAATTCAAACGCTTGACAACTGGCTCATATTTATGACGGTTGCGATTTCCCAGAGTGTCACAGGATCCCCTTTGGTGAACTTTTCACAAGCCAAGTCAATGGGGAATTCAGCTGGATCCACTTAACCATGTTACTAGTTTAACAACTTTAAAGCGCTCCGTGGCTCAGGACCTGGGTACCTACGGGACCGCCTTTTGCCACCGATAGCCTCCCACCGGCCAGTTCGCTCCCACAGAGAGGGACTCCTCAGGGTGCCGTCGGCCAAGCAATGTCGGCTGGCGACACCCAGGAGGAGAGCCTTCTCTGTGGGAGCCCCTGCCCTCTGGAATGAATTGCCCCCAGAAATACGCACGATCTCCGACCTCCGTGTTTTTCGCAGTGCCCTCAAGACCCTGCTTTTCCGACAGGCGGGGCTATCTTTGTAATTGAGTTTTTAAATCTGGAATTTTTAACTTTGGGGTTTTTAATTAATTTGGCCGAAAGTATAATAATTTTAATAATTTTTAAATTTAAATTATGATGTTTATATACTGTGTTTTACTTGGCTGTACACTGCCCCGAGTCCTTCGGGAGAAGGGCGGTATAGAAACAAAATTATAAATAAATAAATAAATAAATAAATAAATAAATAAATAAATAAATAAATAAATAAATCTACAGTTGTTCGCTTAACAAACGTGTCAAAAAGAAAAGTCGTAAAATGGGTCAAAACTCACTTAACAAGTTTCTCATTTAAGCACATCAGTTTGGGGCTCAGTGGAGGATTACCTACATTTCATTTCAAGAGGATGTTCCCCCATTCGCTCCCCTTACCCACACCCAGGGGTGAAATCTACTTACCTTCCCAACCGGTTTGGAAGTGCACGCATGTCACATGCACACGCAGGCCCTCTGCACATGTGCAAACCCTTCTGCGCATGCGCAGAGAGTAAAAAAAAACAGGTTATTTCCTGGTTAAAACCAAAAGGTAACGACGACCGGATGGGTGGGCGGAGCTTTGTGCCACCATCGCTACCGGTTCTCCGAACCACCAGCTGCCATCGCTATAGGTTCGGTCAAACCGGGACCGGTTTGACCGAACCGATAGCGATGGCAGCTGGTGGTTCATCCCTGCCCACACCTCACGGACCCTGATGTCTCGGCTGTGACAACCCCTTCCCTAACTTTCGTTCAGTGACAGGTCCCACTATTTCCTTTAATCGAGGCCTGTCTTCTTTCAATGACAATCTGAATGCTGCCTTGCGCTTCATCTGACAACGGCATCTCAGGGACCTATTAAGACTTCAGATGCAAATCTTTGACCCCGTTTGGCTAATCCACCTCTCTCATTGTCTTCCCCCTGAAAGAGTCATTAATCAATCACGGTAAAGGGGACTTGACAAGAGCTCGTCATGGGGTGTCTGCGTGCGCAAACTCGCGCTCGCCCATTTCTGAATACATTGTGAGAGGAGGGGCGCCCCCTTCCGCTGCCCGTCTGCCGCCGAGGACTTGGATCATTCCGTTAAGGCGCTGGATTTAATTGCAAGCCACTTCCTGCTGGGGGATTTTAAGGTTGAATAGATCAGGAAAAACTCCCAAATGTGTTTTTTCAAGAGGCAACTGGACTTTCTGGATAAAAACTCTTAAACACTCGAAGAGCCATTTGGACCCGCTTCCCACAGAAAAGAAAACACCGGGAGCCACAAAACCGTTCCCGTGCCTGACTAGTTCTTGAGCAGCCACAAAACTAGCATATGTAGTTGAATTAAATGTTCTGTTTTCTTCTGAAACTTTTCTTTTCTTGGATTTATCCATGGTTGGCCTACCGGGGTTAGAAAAGCTCAATAAATCGCGTGCTGGCGGGTGTCGCACGTTGGCAGTTGTGACACATATTTTGAGTGACAGGGAGCCGGAGCAGAGGAGTGAAAGAGCCACATGCAGCTCCAGAGCTGCAAGTTGCTGACCCCTGCTTTAGGCAAACAATAGGCCTCAACTTACAGCCACAATTGAGCCCAACATTTCTGTTGCTACATGGGACACGTGTTAAGTGAATCTTGCCACATTTTTGCTTGCCACAGTTGTTAAGCGAATCACTGCAGTTGTTACGTTAGTAACACGGCTGCCAGGTGAATCTGTCTTCCCCATGGACTTTGATCGTTGGAACGTCGCAAAATACAATCACATGTGCAACCGTCATAAGTACAGGCCAGTTGCCAAGTGCCCAGATTCTGATCAAGTGTGAAAACTTGGTCATCAGTCACTTTTTTCAATGCCTTTATAACTTCGAACAGTCAATAAATAAAAGGTTGAACAAGACCCAAGAAACTTTTGTTTGGGGGATGGAAAAAATGGATAGATTATGTGCAGAATACCAAACAAAGAAGTATCAGATAGCATTTAGCTGAAAAATGTTATGTTGTGTTGAGAGTTATAGTATATAGGGTGTAGAGTAATTGGGGGGAATTAAGATCTGAACTAAACAGAAGCTGATATGTGGATATAGAACGTTATGTAGAATATGTAAAGTAGGTAATAGTTTAAATAGGAGGTAACGTAATTGGGGGAATTATGTTTTGGATCTTGTTTTGTAATATTGGGGATAGATATGTGTAGACATTATTCATTAAGGTAGATAGTTACTATTTGGATGTTATCTAGAAATTTCTAGTACTGACAGGGGGTAGACTAGATGAGAGAAATGTATGATATGATATTACTATTATTATATGATTATATTATTTGGATTTCACCTCTTTTTTTTCCTTTTTTAATATTTGTGGAATGTATAAGAATAATAATTTTTTATAAGGGAAGCCAAGGGAGGGAAGGGATGGGGGGGGGGATGGGGGGAAATGGGGGGGGATCTGTATTTGTAAAACTTTTTCAATAAAAACAAATAAATAAATAAATAAAAGGTTGTAAGGTTGTAAGAACCAAAGCAATGATCTACATGTATTGTAGACCATCGCTTTAGTCTGGCAAGATTCTGTCCGTAAGCGAGCAACAATAAAGGAACTACTCAGGAGTCACTCCACTTGTTTGTTCTTGGTTCTTGGAGCCTGAGCCAGAGAGGAAGTTTGGGATCCCGACAATTTTGATACCTACCATTTTCCGTGATGATCTTCGGAACCTCCTTGGCTGCTGGCGACAGGCACTTGATCTTGTTCCCCGACACCACACCGTCCATTTCTGCCAAGTCCCCGAAGGAGCAGTTGACCCCATTGGTTAGCTCAGGCACGTTGTAGGTCTCTAACACCAGCTGCAGGAGAAAGGGAAAAGAGGAGAAGAAAGAGGGCGATGAGAAAAGGTGGAAAGGACACGATGCCCCAAAGTTACAAAAAGAAAGATGGAAGATCCTGAAGTTGCCATCACAACCAAAAAGCAGGATGCTGGGAACGTCAAATGACGTCTTTTGTCTTCCTCACAAAGATAACGACAACTGCACTGGTTAGAGTGCAGATCGACAATGAGAGACACAGGCCGCTCGTTTGAAGACAGCAAAGTCCACGTTTTGGACAGAGAAGACTGCTGGCTTGAAAGAGGGGTCAAAGAGGCCATCTATGTCAACACTGGCCTCTCTCAACAGAGGGGGCGGGATATGACATCATCTATCTCCAGTCCCTCCCTCCTTCTTTCCTTCCTTCCTCTCTTTTCTCCCTCCTGACTTTCCTTCCTTCCTTCCATTCGCAACTCCTTCCTTCCCTCCCTCCCTCCTTTCCTTCCTTCCTTCCTCTTTTCTCCTGATCTTTTATTTTTATTTATTATTTATTAGTTCAATTTATATGCCGCCTTCCTCTGAAGACTCAGGGCGGCTTACAATGCACTTATAGCAATAGCCTTCATTCTTTTGTATATACCTGCTTATTAGGGTTTTTGCCCCCCCCCCATAAGCGGTATTTCTACAAAGTCAGTTTATTGCCCCCACAATCTGGGTCCTCGGAACTTACCTACCTCGGAAGAATGGAAGGCTGAGTCAACCTTGAGCCTGGTGAGATTTGAACTCGCACTAATTGCAGGCAGCTGGCAGCTAAGTGCTACATGCTGTTATGTACTTAGTCCGCTGCACCACCAAGGCTCCTCCAAGAAGGAAGGAAGGACTTTCCTTCTTTCTTTCCTCTCTTTCTCCTTCCTTCCTTCCTCTCTTTATCCTTTCTTCCTGCTTCCATCTCTTTCTCCTTCCTTCTTTCCTTTCTTCCTTTCTTCCTCTCTTTATCTTTCCTGCCTCCCTCTCTTTCTCCTTCCTTCCTTCCTTCCTTCTTCCCTTCCTCCCTCCCTCCCTCTCTTCCTTCCTTTCTTCCTCTCTTTATCCTTCCTGCCTCCCTCTCTTTCTCCTTCCTTCCTTCCTTCCTTCCTTCCTTCCTTCCTTCCTTCCTTCCCTTCCTCCCTCCCTCCTTCCCTCTCTTCCTTCCTTTCCTCCTCTTCACCACAAACCCCACTCTTTTCTATTAGTAAAGACCCATATCTTTTTGGTGACAAGGCTAGGGAGTCCTGGGCAAGGGGCCTGGTGGGGTGGAATCCGACAGTTCAGATGTAAACAAAAGCCAATCATCCTTACCGTCACGCTGTACTGGGAGACCGAGATATTGTTGGGGTGCACGGTGAGTCGGACACATTGCTTCATCTCCGAGGCAAACCTCCGGGGCTCGCTGGACCGTTCGCACTGCTCCTTCCTGGTGCACCTGGAAAGCGAGGGAGACGGACACAGAAGCCAAGGATGTCAGAGGTCATCCAAATATTTGCACCAAGTACACTGGTCCTTGATTTACGACTGGTTGGTTAGTGATAGACCTTCCTGGATTCAAAATTCTGACAGCAGAGGTGGGTTTCAGCAGGTTCTGGAGAAATAGTAGCGGAAATTTGTAGTAGTTTGGAGAACTGGTAAATACTACCTCTGACTGGCCCCGCCCCCATCTATTCTCTGCCTCCCGAGTCCCAGCTGATCGGGAGGAAATGGGGATTTTGAAGTATCCTGCCCCTGGAGTGGGGAGAGAATGTACAGTGTTCTTCCCCCAGGAGTGGGGAGGGAATGGGGATTTTATAGTAACCTTCCCTTGGAATGGGAAGGGAATGGGGATTTTGAATGGGGATTTTACAATATCCTTCCCCTGGAGCGGGATGGGAATGGAGATTTTGAATATCCTTCCCCTGCCACGCCTACCAAGCCACGCCCACCAAGCCATGCCACGCCCACCAAGCCACACCCACAGAACCGGTAGTAAAAAAAACCCTGAAACCCATCACTGAACAAGATGTTTATTAAGCCGTAAGAAATGTATTTAATAGAAAATCAATTTTTATTTTTTTTTTAAAGTTATGGAATAAAAAGTAGTTTTTTGTGGCCTCCATTGGACTTTTTTGACTTGAGCAGCCCCTCCTAAACCACTCCCCCCCCAAATCAAAGCTGCATTCCAAAATTATGCTCAACCAATAATTATCCACTCCTTCTTTTAGAGACCAAAAACAACGAATCCTTGTCCAGTTCGGAGAAGGATGAAATTCTGTCTTTCATCTCATAATCACCCACCTAATGGGATGCACGGTTAATATATTAAAAAAAAAAAGTCCAGGCCACCGTGAGCTAATTATCCACCATTAAGCTAATGCAACAGACCTTCAAAAAGATTCTTTATTATTAACAGCAACTTTGGCCCCCTGTAAAATTCACTCTGAAGCTAAAGTCAGAAAGCTAGATGATTCAAACTGCCTTTGAGGGTTTTCTTTTTTTTTTTCAGAGTTAGAATAGAATAGAGTAGAGCTGACAGCCCCCTGACCAAGCAGGAGAACTTCAACTCCCAGAATTCCTCAGCCAGTATGCTTTAAGATGGGTGGACTTCAACTCCCAGAATTCCTCTGTAGGCAAGCTGCCTGGGAGAATTCTGGGAGTTGAAGTTCACCCACTTCAAAGCAGCCGAGATTGAGAAACACAAGTCTAGGTTAAGAAAGTTGCTTCCTCTGCGGTGGATCCAGCAGTGGGTTTCATATATTCTTACCACCGGTTCACCACGCGTGCACACACTTGCTTCCTTCTTCACACTTCACACAAGTTCCTTCACACTTGCACACCTGGCCTTCTGCGCCTGTGCTTTTCTCTCTCAAACCCCTTCCGCGCATGCTCCCGGCTTCGAAAATGTGGCTAAATAGGACGGCCACCCACAGTCGCCGCTACCGATTTGCCCGAACCTGTATGAACCGGCTGACTACCACCTCTGGGCGGGTCTCTTTTCTTCAAAGATAGAAGCCAACATGCAACCGTGACCCTTTAATAAAGGAGAAAACTTACAAATATTTTAAAAGAGCAAGCAAACAAATCGATTTTGAAAACCTAGAAAACAAAAGAGTGACGAAACTCAACACTCTGTAGCTGCCGACACCTGACCAAGAGGCCGAATGAATATCGACATTTTTACTTGTTGCTGCTACGAAATCCAGTTCGGTTTCCAAGGAGACCACACAAAAAAGAAAAAAAAAAGAAAAGGAAAGGAAAGGAAAGGAAAAGAAAAGAAAGAAAAATAATCTTACATCTCCATACAATGTGTGGTTTTCAATAGTGGGAAACAAATGAAGTTCCCGCTGAGTGATTTGATTATTCAGAGAACTGAATAATAATAATAATAAAGGATTGTAATAATAAGTAAGAATTACTTCCTGGCTTATGGAGACCCACGGCTAGCATCTTTGTACTGGGGTCATTTTGAAGCCAACTCTGAGGGAGGGTAAAAACAGAAAATAGTGCCCCTTATAGCATTCTGGTATAAAAATTTTAAAAAATAACATAATTTATATTTTCCTGGCTGTCAGAGGGAGCGTAGGATTAGCTTCAAGTCCACAAAGTGATTCCTGCATCCCTGTCCCAAGTTCCGCCCTGCTAGTTTAGTTGCTTTATCAAATTTGGCAATTTGAAGATGCACGGACTTCAATTCCTCAGCCAAAATGCTTGAAGATAAGTGGACTTGAACTCCCAGAATTCCTCTGCCAGAATGCTTGAAAATAGGTGGACCTCAACTCCCAGAATTCCTCAGCCAGAATGCTTGAAGATAAGTGGACTTGAACTCCCAGAATTCCTCAGCCAAAATGCTTGAAAATAGGTGGACCTCAACTCCCAGAATTCCTCAGCCAGAATGCTTGAAGATAGGTGGACTTCAACTCCCAGAATTCCTCTGCCAGAATGCTTGAAGATAGGTGGACTTCAACTCCCAGAATTCCTCAGCCAGAATGCTTGAAGATAGGTGGACCTCAATTCCCAGAATTCCTCAGCCAGAATG
Source organism: Masticophis lateralis (assembly GCA_030761175.1). NCBI lineage: Eukaryota > Metazoa > Chordata > Lepidosauria > Squamata > Colubridae > Masticophis > Masticophis lateralis. The sequence goes on along the minus strand of JAUDYJ010000006.1, from coordinate 4,873,439 downwards.
CTTGAAGATAAGTGGACTTCAACTCCCAGAATTCCTCAGCCAGAATGCTTGAAGATAAGTGGACTTCAACTCCCAGAATTCCTCAGCCAGAATGCTTGAAGACAGGTGGACCTCAACTCCCAGAATTCCTCTGCCAGAATGCTTGAAGATAGGTGGACCTCAACTCCCAGAATTCCTCTGCCAGAATGCTTGAAGATAGGTGGACTTCAACTCCCAGAATTCCTCAGCCAGAATGCTTGAAGATAGGTGGACCTCAACTCCCAGAATTCCTCAGCCAGAATGCTTGAAGATAAGTGGACTTCAACTCCCAGAATTCCTCAGCCAGAATGCTTGAAGATAAGTGGACTTCAACTCCCAGAATTCCTCAGCCAGAATGCTTGAAGATAGGTGGACCTCAACTCCCAGAATTCCTCAGCCAGAATGCTTGAAGATAGGTGGACTTCAACTCCCAGAATTCCTCAGCCAGAATGCTTGAAGATAGGTGGACTTCAACTCCCAGAATTCCTCAGCCAGAATGCTTGAAGATAGGTGGACTTCAACTCCCAGAATTCCTCAGCCAAAATGCTTGAAGATAGGTGGACTTCAACTCCCAGAATTCCTCAGCCAGAATGCTTGAAGATAGGTGGACTTCAACTCCCAGAATTCCTCAGCCAGAATGCTTGAAGATAGGTGGACGTCAACTCCCAGAATTCCTCAGCCAGAATGCTTGAAGATAGATGGACTTCAACTCCCAGAATTCCTCAGCCAGAATGCTTGAAGATAAGTGGACTTCAACTCCCAGAATTCCTCAGCCAGAATGCTTGAAGATAGGTGGACTTCAACTCCCAGAATTCCTCAGCCAGAATGCTTTAAAACAGGTGGACCTCAACTCCCAGAATTCCTCAGCCAGAATGCTTGAAGATAAGTGGACTTCAACTCCCAGAATTCCTCAGCCAGAATGCTTGAAGATAAGTGGACTTCAACTCCCAGAATTCCTCAGCCAGAATGCTTGAAGATAGGTGGACCTCAACTCCCAGAATTCCTCAGCCAGAATGCTTGAAGATAAGTGGACTTCAACTCCCAGAATTCCTCAGCCAGAATGCTTGAAGATAAGTGGACTTCAACTCCCAGAATTCCTCAGCCAGAATGCTTGAAGATAAGTGGACTTCAACTCCCAGAATTCCTCAGCCAGAATGCTTGAAGATAGGTGGACTTCAACTCCCAGAATTCCTCAGCCAGAATGCTTTAAAACAGGTGGACTTCAACTCCCAGAATTCCTCAGCCAATTTGGACACTTGGCCACAGGCATGTATTTATGACTGTTTCTGTGTCCCGAGTTCATGTGATTATTATTTGTAACCTTCCCAGTCGGATTCTGACAAGGAAAGGCAATGGAGAAACCAGATGATTCACTTAACAACAGCAGTGACTCCTTTAACAACTATGGCAAAAGAAGGTCGTAAAATGGGGCAAAACTTTCTTAACCACTGCCTGGCTTTGCTCTGGAAAATTGTGGGCTCAAATTGTGGCTGTAAGTCGAGGACTCCCGATAATGATTTTTATTAGTGAATTCACAGTCCTTGTTGTCGCTTTGGCCTCCTCAGGAACAAAGAAAAGCTCCTGACATCTTCTCACTGGGCCCCATTCACCTGCAAACAGCTCAACACCCTTGCCTCAAAAGGTGTGAAAAAAGTCATCCCAAAAAGGAAGGCATGATTCAGTGAGGGACAGGTGAAAACATGTGAATATTTGCCACTGCCATATGCCAAATTAAGCAGACGATGATGGAGAAGGAGGAGGAGGAGGAGGAGGAGGAGGAAGAAGAGATTAGAAAGGGAGAAGAGAAAAGGAAGAGGCGAAAGAAAAGAGAAAGAAAAAAGAGGAAGGAGGAGAGAAGGAAGAGAAAAATGAAGAGGAGGAGGGAGAGAAAGAGAGAGAGACAGAAGACAACTGTAGTGGAGGAGAGAGGAAAGAGGAAGGAGAAGAACAGAAAGGAAGAGAAAGGGGATAAGAGAAATGAAGGGAAGGAGGGGAAGGAGAGGGACCAAAGAGAAGACAAATGTAGAAAAGGGAAGAAAGTATGAAGAAAAATGAAGAAGAGAAGGAAAGAAGAGAAGAAGCAGATGAAGGAGAAAGAAAATTGAGAGGAGGAGGAGGAAGATAACTACAGCCTCCACATATTAACATAAGGATCCAAGAATTAGCAAAGAGATAATAAAAAGAAACAAATAGCTCAAGAAAAAAAAACTTCCTTTTCATTTGACATCAGCCAACACATTTTAGTTTAGAGTCCTCCCTCCCTCCTTCTCTCCCTCCCTTCTCTATTTCCTTCCTTCCTGGCTTCCTTCCTCCCTCCTCCTCCCCCTCATTCTCTATTTCCTCCCTCCCTCCCTCCCTTTGTTCTCTCCTTCCTCCCTCCCTCCTTCCTTCCCTCCCTCCCTTCCTTTCCTCCCTCCCTTCCTCCCTCCTCCTCTCCCTCATACTCTATTTCCTTCCTCCCTCCCTTCCTTTGTTCTCTCCTTCCTCCCTCCCTTCTCTATTTCCTTCCCGCCTGCCTGCCTTCCTTCCTCCCTCCTCCTCCCCCTCATTCTCTATTTCCTCCCTCCCTCCCTCCCTTTGTTCTCTCCTTCCTCCTTTCCTCCCTCCCTCCCTTTCCTCCCTCCCTTCTCTATTTCCTTTCTTCCTGCCTCCTCCCTCCCTCCTCCTCTCCCTCATTCTCAATTTCCTCCCTCCCTCCCTTTGTTCTCTCCTTCCTTCCATCCTTCCTTCCTTCCCACCCTCTCTGCCTCCCTTGCTCCTTCCTTCCTTCCTTCCTTCCTTCCCTCCCTCCCTCCCACCCACCCTCCCTCTGTAATTTTTTCCCAAATCAATCCAGAAGCTACAAGCCAAATCAACCTAGTCCTGCCCAGAAGGGGTAAGTAACTTCTAAATTTGGAACTCTGAACAGATTTTGTAAATCCAATGCAACTTCTGTGTGTGTACTTTGAAAAAGGAACCCGTTCTTCTGATAGCCCATGGGAAGCAGAGGAGAAGTTGCCCAACACCGTGCATGGGGCCTCCCCTGGTTACTCCAGCTCTGTTCATATCTTCTTCTCTTCAGAAAATACTTTCAGGGCCAAAATCCACAATCCTTCAATATCATTCTTAGCAACTCAGCAACAATGCAAAAAACACAGCAACCCACCCATTCCAAAAAAACCCAAGAAACCACACAACTCAATAACTTTTTCTAAAACTTCAAATCTCTCCAATCTCACAGTTTCAGGCACTAGAATAGAACATAACTTAATAGAATAACAGAGTTGGAAGGGACCTTGGAAGTCTTCTAGTCCAACCCTCTGCTTAGGCAGGAAACCCTACACCACTTCAGACAAATGATTATCCAGCCTCTTCTTAAAAACTTCCAGTGTTGGAGCATTCACAACTTCTGAAGGCAAGTAGTTCCACTGGTTAATTGTTCTCAATGTCAGGAAACTTCTTAGTTCTAAGTTGCTTCTCTCCTTGATGAGTTTCCACCCATTGCTTCTTGTCCTGCCTTCAGGTGCTTTGGAGAATAGCTTGACTCCCTCTTCTTTGGGGCAGCCCCTGAGATATTGGAAGACTGCTACCATGTCTCCCCTAGTCATTCTCTTCATTAAACTAGACATCACCAGTTCCTGCAACCGTTCTTCATATGTTTTAGCCTCCAGTCCCCTCATCCTCTTTGTTGCTCCTTCGGGAGTAGGGCGGTATACAAATTCAATAAAATCGGGGGGGAAAAAAAATCGAAATGTACATTTCTAGACTGCATTTTGTTCATGGCTCCTTCCCTAATAGAGGGGTCCCGCAACCTCTGCGCTTTGGCCCACTACCAAGCTGCAGCCTATTCGGAACTGGGCCGCATGAGAGTCGGGCCAGAATCCATGTGCGGTGTGCGTGTGGTAGGCCAGCGCACACACAAAAGCAACTCCTCTTGCACTCAAGCTGCATGTGCACGAGTGTGCAGGCCAATCCGCCGCTCGCGTGAATTGAGTGGCACATGCGTGTGGATGCTCTGGCTCGACTTTTCCGTGGCTGGTTTCCCTTCCCTCCCCCCATAGCCAGGCCACTAAGCTGCATAGGTTGGGGGCTGCTTCCCTAATCCATAAGAGATTCAGCTCCTTTGGAGGGGAGGCCACGAGGAAATCTCTGCAGTAGACACGTAGTCCAGGGGTGGGTTTCAGCAGGTTCTGACCAGTTCTGGAGAACCGGTAGCGGAAATTTTGAGTAGTTTGGAGAACCGGTAGTAAAAATTCTGACTGGCCCCACCTCCATCTATTCTCGGCCTCCTGAGTCCCAGCTGATGGGGAGGGAATGGAGATTTTACAGTATCCTTCCCCTGCCGCGCCCACCAAGCCACACCGACAGAATTGATAGTAAAAAATTTTGAAATCCACCACTGAAGTAGTCCTCCGTGTACGGCCACAATTGAGCCCAAAACGTATGTTGTTAAACAAGACAGCTGTTATGTGAATTTTGCCCCATTTTACGACCTTTATTTAGTTTTTTTTTTAAATTAGATTTATATGCCGCCCTTCTCCGGAGACTCAGGGCGGTTTACAATGCGTTAAGCAATAGCCTTCATACTTTTGTATATTTTATATACAAAGTCAACTTATTGCCCCCACAAACTGGGTCCTCAATTTATCTACCTTAGAAAGGATGGAAGGCTGAGTCAACCTTGAGCCTCAAACTTGCAATAATTGCAGACAGCTGAATGTTAATAACAGGCTATTAGCCTGCTGAGCTATCTGAGGATCTTGCTAAGTGAATCCACCCGTCTGGTAAAGAATGCGATCAGTGAGGTATACAAAATCAAAAACCAGTGTTTAAGTGAAGATGAAACTTAAGAAATTGGAGCAGAGATTTGTGCAAACCAGGCCTGAGTGGGTACGCAACTGAGATTGTTGTAGCAGCAGGAAGATTGCCATGTTTTAGACAGCTGCACCACCAACCACAATGCTGGGGGGGGGGGGGGAGATACCTCTTTCCATCTGCAAGTCGCCAGAGACTCTGAGGGCTGAAATTCTGCCTGTTTTGCATCTGCTAAAAGAAGCCTGCCAGATTTTAAAATAAGGGAAGCTAAGGAAAGAAAGCAAAACACGTGGGAATTCAAGCTCCATGCTCCAGCACATGAAGCTCAGCATCCAAGCCAGTGAGTAGTAACTGTGAGAGGGATCTTGAGAGTCCTAGTGGACAACCATTTAAATAGGAGCCAGCCGTGTGCAGCAGCTGCCAAAAAAGCCAACACAGTTCTAGGCTGCATAAACAGAGGGATAGAATCAAGATCACGTGAAGTGTTAATACCACTTTATAATGCCTTGGTAAGGCCACACTTGGAATCCTGCATCCAGTTTTGGTCGCCACGATGTAAAAAAGATGTGGAAACTCAAGAAAGAGTGCAGAGAAGAGCAACAAAGAGGATTAGGAGACTGGAGGCTAAAACATATGAAGGACGATTGCAGGAACTGAGTATGTCCAGTTTGATGAAAAGAAGGACCAGGGGAGACATGATAGCAATCTTCCAACATCTCAGGGGCTGCCCCAAAGAAGAGGGGTCAACTAATTCTCCAAAGCCTCTGAAGGAAGAACAAGAAACAGTGGATGGAAATTAACTGACTGAAAGAACATCTATGTCATCTATATCTCTGTATCTCTGTTTCAGGGATGGGTTCTACTTACCTTTACTACCGGTTCGCAACGGGACCATGTGCGTTTCTGCTCATGCGCAGAAGCTTCTGCGCATGTGCAGATCACCCATGATGACATCATGCCAGGAGGGCGGAGCCTCCCGCCAGTTTTACTACTGGTTCTATAGAACCGGACCGAACCAGGAGCAACCCACCACTGGTCTGTCTGTCTGTCTGTCTTCCAATATTTGAGGGGCTTCCACAAAGAAAAGGAGGTCATCTTATTCTCCAAAGCACCTGAAGGCAGGACAAGAAGTAATGGATGGAAACTAACCAAGGAGATAACATATATAACTACCTCTACCTCTACCTCTGTCTGTCTATCTATCTGTCTATCCATCCGTCCATCCATCCATCTACTATATATCTATCTCTATCCATCCATCCATCCATCCAATCTCCCTCATCGACCCATCTGTCTCTATCTATCTATCTCTATCCATCCATTCAATCTCCCTCATCTATCTAGGATCAATCCATCCATCCATCTATCTACTATATATCTATTTCTATCTAACCATCCATCCATCCATCTCTATCTATCTCTAACCATCCATCAAATCTCCCTCATCCATCCATCCATCCATCCACCTCTATCTATCTATCTCTATCCATCCATCTACTCTCCCTCATCTATCTAGGATCCATCCATCCATCCATCCACTATATATCTATTTCTATCCATCCATCCATCTCTATCTATCTCTATCCATCCATCCAATCTCCCACATCCATCCATCCATCTCTATCTATCTTTCTCTATCCATCCATCTACTCTCCCTCATCTATCTAGGATCCATCCACCCATCCATCCATCTACTATATATCTATTTCCATCCATCCATCCATCCATCCATCCATCCATCCATCCATCTCTATCTATCTGTCTTTATCCATCCATCTAATCTCCCTCATCTATCTAGGCTCCATCCATCCAGCCAGCCATCCATCTACTGTATATCTATTTCTATCCATCCATCCATCCATCTCTATCTATCTAGCTCTATCCATCCATCTATTTTCCATCTATCTAGGATCCATCCATCCATCTATCTACTATATATCTATTTCTATCTATCTATCTATCTATCTATCTATCTATCTATCTATCTATCTATCTATCTATCTATCCATCTATCTATCACCTATTTGTCTATCATCCTCATCATCTCTCTCTCTCTTTCTCTCTTTCTCTCTCTTTCTCCCTATACCTATACCTAGACAAGTCCCCCCTACTTGAAACGTCTAATTCGAACAGTGCAGTTTGGCTGCCTTCCGTGGGAAGAACCTTTGAAATTATTCCAAGAGGATAAGTTTTTCTTTTCTTTTTTTCTTCTTCTTCTTCTTCTTCTTTTTTTTTTTTTGGCATGACGTTGGGGGAAAAAAAACCTCATCCCTTCTTTGGAACATATGTGTTTTGTTTTGAGCTTGGAAAGAAGCCACGCCATCCAAGCAGCCGTTGGACCGTTGCAAAGTGTGTCATGTTAAAAGACAACTCGGAATGCCTGAAAACACAACTCTCCGAACACATCTGGGTTACTTTCCAGCTTTGAAGCGCTCCCGACAGCTGCTATTTGGAAGATGAAACGATCTGCGTCCCCACCCCCATTTGCAACTTCATTTTGGAACACGCCATGGGTCACGGATGGACTTCAGCGCAACTGCGGAGAGGTGGGAAAAAATCCTGAAGTTCAGCACCAAGCAAAATTCATGTTCAAGCAAAAAGAAGGGCAGAGAAAAGAATGCATGCAGAGATCAAGAAGATCAACTACCTGGAACTAAGCGTAGCTCATAAAATCATCTGCTACAATGTCCTACCTGTCAATGATTACTGCAGCTTCAACCACAACAATACACTAGCAAATAATAGATATAAACTCAAAGTAAACCGCTCCAAACTTGATTGCAGAAAATACGACTTCAGCAACGGAGTGGTCAATGCCTGGAATGCACTACCTGTTGTGACCTAGGCTTCCTGAGTCATTAAAACACACGAGTGGTCCCAAAAACCTCTTTTATTTACTGTGAATTACGTTCATTCACAGCTAAGTCCCAACGAGTTGCAAAAAGTCCTTCGGGAGAAGTCCTTCGGGATAATCACCAACCTTTATCTCCCTTGACACGCTGCCAAAGATCCACTTGGCAAAGCTACACGGAGTCCAGAATCAAACATAGATGCTGACTAGGAACAGAATTAACAATGTTGCTTTCCTGCAAAGGGTCCACATGCCTTTGCTCCTCTTTTAAGCCTTATGGGAGGGGCCAATCATCTCCAAGCCTTACTCCCAAGCCATCCCTTTAGTTTTAACTGTTCGTACCTTCTGGCAGCTCTGCGCATGTGCGCAGTAGGAACAGGCTCCTCCTGTTTCTCTGCCTCTCTGATGTCCGACTCTGGAGGTTCCGGAGTCTGCACATCACTCCCAGATGGTCCTGGTCCCATCTCTGCCTCCGACGCAGAGCCCTCGTCCGAACCTTCCCCAGACTCCAGGACTGGCCCATGTTCCTCCCCAGCCTCCTCACTGTCTGACTCCACTGCCAGCTCCACCGGCTACTGGCGGACCACAACACACCTGACTGTGGTTTGTTCCCCAAACCCCCAAAACTTTACCCTTAAACTGTCTACTGTTGACCTCACCCCATTCCTAAGAGGTCTGTAAGGGGCGTGCATAAGAGCACCAGCATGCCTACCGTCCCTGTCCTAATGTCCCCATTTATTCGTATCCATTCCATGTACTCAAATCATGTTTATACGTGCTTGACAAATAAATAAATAAATAAAATAAATAAATAAGCACAGCAGAGATCAAGAAGAGATCCAATCTGGAACTAAGGAGAAACTTCCCGACAGTGAGAACAATTAACCTGTGGAACGACTTGCCACTAGACTTCGTGGGTGCTCCATCCCTGGAGGTTTTTAAGAAGAAATTGGACATCCATTTGTCTGAAATGGTACAGGGTTTACCGCTTGAGCAGGGGGTTGGACTAGAAGACCTCCAAGGTCCCTTCCACACAAGAAACAGACAATTACAAAGATGCATGTGGTGGTGGTGGGGAAATTCACCCCCAAGAATGCTGACTCGATTTGAACCCACGCTATATTTGGGGAACAGCAATACAAGTTTTGAAGAAGCGTGGAAAATGAAGGCTGGCATCAATTTGGGTGCCCCCCCCTCCCAACCCTGATGGGGTTTCAAAAGACTTTTTTTTAAAAAATGACATTAAAGCCCGGATGTCTAATGTCACCAAAGGGAAAGCGTAGGAATGCGAGCTCTGTCACTTACTTATGATTATTGTTGACTGTTTATTTTGGGATTGTTTTCTGCTGTGGGCCACCCAGTTGCATTGTTCGAGCCAGGGTGGGGTGGGGTGGGGAGAGTGGGGGAATCCTATAAATTCTTAAAAATAAAACACAATACAATAAATCCACTTTGGCAAAGCCCACATTTGCCTTCCCGCGTGTCCCAAATGAATTTCTCTCCCCGTCTTAATTTCCCCTGCGCAACAGATGTCAAACAGCTGCTTTAGGACGTGTTAAAGGAGGAAAGGAAGCTCGGGAGCGCCCAATGGGGGCAGTTGTGTGTCAAAATCGGCACACCGGCAGCTGCGGCGTGACAATCAAAACTCAGTCCTTTTACACCAGCAAGAAAGGAAGGAGGGTTTTGAGAGCAGCACCTATCCGTTGTTTTGCCGATTTTTGATGCCACCAACTCCTTTGGTAGATGCCACTGGGAAATAGATTGTTCAGGGGTTTTTAATCGGTAAGAAGGCATTCTTTTCAGTATCTTTCTTTTTCTGATACTGGAAGGGAAGCTTCAGAGACCTCAAGTTGTCCTCCAGTGGCCACCATTCGTTTAGCGACCGTTTGAAGTTACAACGGCAATTCGTGCAGGCCAGACAGGGACAGCCAAAGGCCAAATGTGGGCCGTTCTGTCCATGGTTCCAATATTTGAGGGGCTGCCCCAAAGAAGAGGGAGTCAAGCTATTCTCCAAAGCACCTGAAGGCAGGACAAGAAGCAATGGATGGAAATCAATCAAGGAGAGAAGCAACCTAGAACTGAGGAGAAATGTCCTGACAGTGAGAACAATTAACCAGTGGAGCGACTTGTCTCCAGAAATTGTGAAGGCTCCAACACTGGAAGTTTTTAAGAAGAGATTGGACAGAAATGACAGAGGTGGTATTCAACCTGTTTGGATCGCTTCACCCGAACCGGTAGTGGAAATCGTCCCAACTCTATGCCATCCTATTTAGGCACATCTTTGAGGCTGGGCACATGCCCGGAAGGTGCACACGTGAGCAAAGTACATGTGTGGAAAGCAGGCCCGTGCGTGAACTGGGCATGAGCACAGACGGAGCGAGCATGTGTGCGCATGGCGAACCAGTAGTAACATAATGTGAAACCCACCACTGAGAAATGATATACAATTTCCTGCCAGAGCAGGAGGGTGGACTAGCAGACCTCCAAGGTCCCTTCAAACTCTGTTATCCTGACCTGTCCTATCCTATCCTGCATCCTACATCCTATATCCTATCCTGGATTCTATTCTGGATTCTGTCCTGTCCTGTCCTGTCCTGTCCTGTCCTGTCCTGTCCTGTCCTGTCCTATCCTATCCTATCCTATCCTATCCTATCCTACCCTACCCTACCCTACCCTACATCCTGTCCTATCCTACATCCTGTCCTATCCTATCCTATCCTACCCTACCCTACCCTATCCTACATCCTATCCTATCCTGTCCTGTCCTGTCCTGTCCTACATCCTATCCTATCCTATCCTATCCTATCCTATCCTATCCTATCCTATCCTATCCTATCCTATCCTATCCTATCCTATCCTATCCTATCCTATCCTATCCTATCCTATCCTATCCTATCCTATATCCTGTCCTGTCCTGTCCTGTCCTATCCTATCCTACCCTACCCTACCCTATCCTACATCCTGTCCTGTCCTGTCCTGTCCTGTCCTGTCCTGTCCTAGCCTAGCCTAGCCTAGCCTAGCCTAGCCTAGCCTATCCTACATCCTGTCCTGTCCTGTCCTGTCCTGTCCTGTCCTATCCTATCCTATCCTATCCTATCCTATCCTATCCTATCCTATCCTATCCTATCCTACATCCTACATCCTACATCCTACATCCTACATTCTATCCTGGATTTTATTCTGGATTCTGTCCTGTCCTGACCTGTCCTATCCCTATTTCCTATCCTATCCTACTCTATTCCCTACCCTACCTTATCCTTTTCTTGATTTTCTCCGTGACAATGGGGTTGCTTTCAGGCTATGGGCTAAAATGCTTGGGTGTTGTGTGTGGCAAACCTCACGCCAAGGGCGTCTTCCAACTTGTTGGTGCAAATGAGATAATTGTTCATCCCACCGAGGGTCTGAGATAATCAAACCACCCCACAGTGGGATCGTCTGTCCAGCAGGCCTCTTGCCCAAGGACTCTTTTTGACTTGGCTATTTGCAGTTAATTGCCTACAAGGATGCTACTTATCCCAGGCAGCCCTAGAGGGAGAGAGGGGTGGTGGAGACGGTTGCCTAGCAGCAGCCAATGGCGCGCAGTGCTTTTTCTCCTAGAAGGACCAAGGATTGCTGGAGAAAAGCATAAGCCGTGATGAAAAGATGGGGACTTGGTTCTTTTCTGAAGAGAGACCAAAGTCATCTGGCCTTTATTTGCCGAGAGACGGGAAACAGGGCAAGGATCAGACTTAAAGATGGTGTGACATGATCAAATTATAAACCATGCTGGGTTGGATGAAATGGGGGTGGGGGCTGCTTTTCTCCTCTCTCTCTGCAGACAAAACCACCAGTGCACGAACTGTTAAAGGGCTCAGAGAAAGACATAGCAGGATATATTCACCCAACATGCTAAACTCGGTTTATGCTAACCTTGCTTTGTCTTATTTTGTGGCGTGCAGAGCATCAAAAATGGGACGTGATGACATCTGGGCAGGTGGGCGGAGCTTTCCACAGCTGCCACTACTGGTTCGCCAGAACCGGATAGAACCGTCTGAATACCACCACTGATGCAAACGCCTCCAAGTAAGGGAGACTCGGATTCAGTCTCTTGTGAGGCTCTAAAATAAGGGGAGTTATTCATTTATTTAGCATTCATTTATTTATTTAGAAATTTGTATGGCTGCCCAACTTATTCTCAGGGACTCTGGGTTATTTACAGAAATAAAACCCCAATGTGAAACCCAATTCAGGTAGTCCTTGACTTATGACCACAACTGAGCCCAAAATTTCCATTGTTAAGCAAGGCATTTGTTAAGTGAATTTCCCCCCACTTTACGATCTTTCCCACCACAGTTGTTAAGTGAATCACTGCCGTTGTTAAGTTAGTAACAAGGTTGTTAAGTGAAGCTGGCTTCCCCATTGACTTTGCCTGTCCCTATCCATTCATAAAGCCAGGCCGCTCTATTCATAAACGAAGGGCAGCCAAGAGCTCCGAATGAGCAGCGCAATAGGCAAGGAGCCGAAACTGACAAGATGAGCTCAGACAAACAAAACACCCAGGATTTGCATTTCTCCTTTTTGCCTGTAGAGCCAGTCATGACCCCTATATGACCCCACAGGAATCTGGCAACAGCCATTAAAATATTAAAGGACACATTCTTGCACAGGAGCAGGCATCTCAATCACAAAATTGTATAAAAGCCCATCTCCTCTCTGTCCCAATTTGTCAGCCACCCCAGAAACATGCTGCTGTCACTGTTGTTTCCGGCGACCAAATAAATGGAGACCTCTTTTCCGAATGCAGCCTGCCTCCAGTTTATTTCTCTTGTATCTTTCTCCAGGCTTGGAATAAGAGCCGAATCAAATTTTACTTTCAACACCTCCTTAAGTGAAGGGACCCATAACCAACCCTTGCCATCCCATTCTGATGGGTCAGGTAGAAATAACAGGGAAAAGATGGCCGCAAGCCATAGAGGGCTTTGAAGGTGACCCACCATCAGTGGTGGGTTTCTACCGGTTCAGCCTGGTTCGTGAGAACCAGTAGCGATGGCAGCGGGAGCCTCTGCCCACCTACCCGGACATCATCACGGATGCTCTGCGCATGCACAGAAGGTTCTATACATGCACAGAAGCGCCATGTGTGAGTGAAACAAGCATGTCCACGTGTGCTTGCAGTTCCGAACCGGTAGCGAAGGTAAGTGAAACCCATTCCTGCCCACTATTGCCTTGAATTGGACCCGGAAGCAAATCAGCAACCAACACAGCTCCCGCAAGAGAGGTGACACAGTCCCGACTTGACTTCTGCAATGCTCTCTACATGGGGCTCCCCTTGAATTGCACCCAGAAAATCCAACTGGTCCAGAATGCGGCCGTGCGAGTAATTATGGGAGCAACATGGCGCTCGCATGTTACATCTCTTCTACGCGAGCTGCACTGGCTTCCGGTGGCCTTCCGAGTGCGCTTCAAGGTGTTGGTTCTTACCTTTAAAGTGCTCCATGGCTTAGGACCTGAGTTCTTACGAGACCACCTGCTGCAACCGATAACCTCCTACCAACCAATACGCTCTCACAGAGTAGGCCTACTCATGGTACCATCATTAAAACAATGTCGTTTAGTAGTTCCAAGGGAGAGAGCCTTCTCTATGGGGGCACCTACGCTTTGGAACAAAATACCCCCTGAAATACGAATAATCCCAGATCTTCGCACTTTCCGACGTGCCCTGAAGACCTTTCTATTTCAGCAAGCAGGGCTAGCATAAACATCTAAATTCTATCCCAAGGTCTTAGTAGTTACACCAAGTTGACTCAATTTATTATTTACTGTTTATTAAAAAAAAAACATTATATGTATATGAAATCTTAATCCGTTCACCGCCCTGAGTCCTTTGGGAGAAGGGCGGTATAGATATTCAATAAATAAATAAATAAATTTGCACAAAACCGCGCAAGCCACCACATTTGGAACTAAACGGAAGCTCCTGGATACGACTCAAGAGCAGCCCCATGTAGAGCGCATTGTTAATTCAAGGAGGAGGGTTCCGATCTCGGGTGAACCACGGCTGAGTAGTCACAACAGGCCTAGACAACCTTACGACTCAGAGGAAGAAAAAATTGGAAACGGGTCCAAAAAGGCATAATAAAGTCTGGCTGCTTGAATGTGTGTGTGTGTGATTCCCCGCTTGGCTTGCAACGTTGGCCAAATCTATTGCTTTGGCAAAGAGAGGAGGCTAATCTATTCTAATGCATGCTAATTAAAGCTGAACTGCAAGCTTGATAAATAACCAAGCTCAGACAGCAGAAACTTTGCCCTCCCTCTTCCTCCTTCCTTGTACCTTATTATCTCTCTTCCCAGATGGGATGCTGTCCCTGGTCACAAAGTTAGTATTTTAATAAGAGTACAGATGTGCCTAAGTGTTCTTGTATTGGGTACGAAAAAGGCATTTCAAAGCTTCACCCCGCCCCACTCCATAAAGGCAAAATCGGATACTCATCTACACAAAGACTTAAGACCATGTTTTTCAAACTTGGCTACTTTAAGAGGAGTGGACTACAACTCCCAGAATTCTCGAGGCCAGGAAGCTACTTTTGTGCCCAAAAGGCGCTGTGGTTTAAATGAGACAAAGGGTTCATCTATTCAGCCTTGGACTTCTTTGTTCATTTACTTGGATCCATGGGTGGGATTCAGACGGTTCGAACTGGTTCGATGAAACCGTATGTTAATTTTAGACTGTTTTGCCAAACCGGTTGTTCCAAGGACCGGCTGACAGTCTCCACACAGCCCATTTTGGATGCCAGGTAAGTAAGTGCAGGGCACACGCACAGACGCTGGGAAGGCAAAAAAACGGAAGTACCGGAAGTCTGGAAATGGGCCTGTTTCCGACCTCCGCAGGGCCTCCGGAGCCCAGGGTAGGCTGTTTTCACCCTCCTAGAGGTTCCAGAAAAGCCCCCAGAGCCTGGGGAGGGTGAAGAACGGGGCTAACGGAAGTATCATAAGTGCGGAAACAGTTCCCATCTTCAGACTCTGGAGGGCCTCCGGTGCCTGGAGGAGGCCGTTTTCACCCTCCCGGAGGCTCGAGAAAAGCCTCTGGAGCCTGGGGAGGGTGAAAACGCCCCTCTGCCATGGTGCAGGAGGCCAAGTAGGCCACACCCCCATGGCCACGCCCAACCAGCAACCGGGCAGAACACCGGTTGCTGCAATTTTTCAATCCCACCTCTGCTTGGATCCCATCTTTTATTATTTTTACAAATAACTCAAGACCGTGAACATATCCAATACATCTTCCTCCTCTTATTTTCCCAACATCAACAACAACCCTGTGAGGAGGGTTGGACTGAGAGAAAAGACTGGCTCCAAGTTGCCCAGTCAGCTTTCACGCCTAAGACAGAACTACAACTCACCCTGGAGATTGGCCCAAAGTCACCTCGCCAGCTTTCATGGCTAAGGCGGGACTTGAACTCCTGCTTTCTAGCCTGGTGCCTTAACCACTAGACCAAACTGAAAGTCCAAGATTTACCGTAATCTTTGCTATGCCAAAGAAAAATTGAGAAATCACATATACGCTATAATGTTAGCACAGTAGTACAGGCAGACCTCAATTTATGACCACAATTGAGCCAGGGATGGTATTCAGCCGGTTCGAACCAGTTTGCCCGAACTGGTAGCAGAAATCACAGGTGGGCCCACCTACCTGCCTAGCTCTATGTCATCCTATTTAGGGATGTTTTTGAGGCTGGGCACATGTGTGGAAGGCAGGCATGTGCACGAACCTGGCACGTGTGTGCACAAAACGAGCGTACAAGTGTGCGACGAACCAGTAGCAACATAATGTGCAACCCACCGCTGAATTGAGCCCAAAATTATGTTGCTAAGCGAGGCACTTGTTAAGTGTGTTTTGCCCCATTTCTTGCCAGAGTTGTTAAGTGAATCGCCGCAGTTCTTAAGTGAATGGCACAACTATTAAGTGAATTTCCTCACTGACGTTGCTTGTCTGAAAGTCACAAAAGGTAAATCACATGACGTTGTAACCCTGATAAATATGAACCAGTTGTCAAGCATCTGGATTTTGATCACGTGGACATGGGGATGCTGAAAGAGTCATGTGTAAAAATGGTCCTAGGTCAATTTTTCAGTGGTGGTGTAATTTTGAACGGTCACTAACTTAACTACAGTGAGTTGAGAACTATCTGTATGTTCCCTTCTCTTCTCCTCCAAGGAACATCTCGAGAAGATTTAAAGAACCTAAAGAACCCTGTCTTGGAAGTCCATCAAGAGTTATCCTCGAGAATTTGGTTGAGAAGCATATACAGTGAGTGAAAATAGGAGGAGCATTCCTCCCTTCCTTCCTTCCTCTTTTCCTCCCTCTCTCCCTCCCTTCCTTCCTTCCATTTAAATGCCCATCCAACTCACACATGGTGACATGCATCCTGGGGAATTAGTTTCCATCAAGTCACAAAGAGTCAGAAGCAATCCAGTCACTTCCTAAATTGGCAAGTATGCATCGCACATCGTCCCGAGGCTACCATACAAGGACAAATTATGCACTGTAAAGATTGCATGGAGGTGTGAGATTACTTCCAAAGTAATCTACAGGATCCCCTGCATGGATTGCCCCTTGTGTTACAAGAACACAAGGGAGCGGTCAGACGAGGAAACCCAAACTCATTGGTAGCCTCACACTGCAATGAAGAAGGACATACGTTCAATTTTGCAGCTAGTAAGATTGTTGGACGAGTGGGTACATAAAAGCCAGGGAATTGATTGAAGCTTGGGAAACGGGCTCCTCTATCAGTCAACAGGAGTTGTTCTGCCCCAGATACGGACCCCAAAGAACGCAGCACACACAAAGTCTGTACAAACCTTAGTTTACTAAATCAAATCAGTCTTTTTCAAACAAAGGCTGTTAATTAACTTTCCTAGCCTACAAGAATCCAAAGAATAAATAATCGTAGTCTTACTATGGTTGGCAGAAAGCCCAGAAACAATTTGCAGGAAACTGATAAGAGCACAAAGATCAAGACATGAAGGAGAGTGAATGAAGTTGTTCCCTGCAAATTGCTTCAGTCGGCGTTCCTCCTTAAATAGGATAAGGGAGTGGCCAATTAGCCCCAAGCCTTACTCTCGAGGAGACCTCCTCCTCCTGAGTAGCCACGACTGCCTTTTGGCAGCTCTGCGCACCCGTGCATCGAGAAGAGGCTCCTCCTCTTCGTCCTCTTCACTTATGGGAGCTTCTGAAGGCCCTGGCTGAATCTCTGCCTCTGGCACCACATCTTCTCCAGCCTCCTCATTGTCTGACTTGAGTGCCAGCTGCACAGGCTGCTGCCGCAGCACCACACCAGCCTCCTCACTGTCTGAATCAGCTACTAGCTGCACAGGCCGCGTACAACAGGAGTGCTGATTTTTCCACCAGTTTATCAAGTACTTAGGAGGGGAGGGATTGGCAGCACAAACAAACAACAACTAACGACACCCCAATCAACATCTAAAAAGCCACATAACAACAGACACCGTATCAACACTACACACAACAAAGCCCAAAGCACACACACTGCTAGAGAGAAGTTCCCTGAGGATGAGCTCCAGCATGAGTCCGAAAGCTCGGAAGACTAAACCTCTGATTTGGGTGACTGACCCAGATTGGATCCTGTGTTGATGATCACACCGTGTTTTTCTCATCTGCCTCCCCGTAACTCTTTACTTGTTGGTGTGCAAACGGTGGTGACAGGCTTGCTCTATGATTTGCTTCTTTCTTGACTGCTTTAATTGTGCCGTGTTGAGCAAACTATGCAGGAGGGAGGTTAAATTAATTGGCTCTTGTTTCACAATCTGAAACGTTATCCAGAAGCCGGGATTATTATACTTCAGAAAAATCAAAACAATTAAAGGTCCAGCTGCATGTTGTAGTGACAGACACAGATAATGATGGTAGCCAATTTTTTTTCTAATCCATGGAGAACTCACTGCTGGAGGGAAAAACGAATAGGTCTACAAAAGTATTGGGACTATTGGCTTCTATTTATTTTATTTATAAATTGCTATCCTACCTGAATTTTTTAATAAATGACTCAATGTCGTGAACATACCCAATACTCCTTCCTTCTCCTATTTTCCCCACAACAATAACCCTGTGAGGTAGGTTGGGCTGAGAGATAGGGACTAGCCCAAAGTTACTCAGCCGGTTTTCATGTCTAAAGCGGGACTAGAACTCACCGTCTCCTGGTGATTGGCCCAAACTAGCCCAGCTGGCTTTCAGGCCTAAGGCGGAACTAGAACTCACCGTCTCCTGGTGATGGGCCCAAAGTCCCCCAGTTGGCTTTGAGGCCTAAGGCGGAACTAGAACTCACCGTCTCCTGGTGATGGGCCCAAAGTCCCCCAGTTGGCTTTCAGGCCTAAGGCAGAACTACAACTCACCGTCTCCTGGTGATGGGCCCAAACTACCCCAGCTGTCTTTGAGGCCTAAGGCGGAACTAGAACTCACCGTCTCCTGGTGATGGGCCCAAAATCCCCCAGCTGGCTTTGAGGCCTAAGGCGGAACTAGAACTCACCGTCTCCTGGTGATGAGCCCAAAGTCCCCAAGCCGGCTTTCATGCCTAAGGCGGAACTAGAACTCACTTTCTAAAGCCTGGTGTCTGACTTACAATTTAGTGACCACTCAAAGTTTTACAACACCGCCGAAAACGCGACTTACAACCGATCCTCAGACTGACGACCACTCCATTCCCACGGTCACCTGATCAAAATCCACGGCTTGTCAATCAGCCTGTATTTAGGAGCATCCCGGGCTCATGTGATCGTCACTCGTGACCTTCTGACAACCAAACTCAATGAGGGAAGTCAGACTTGCTTAAGGACTGCAGCGATTCACTTAACAGCCGTGGCAAGGAATGTCGTAAAATGAGACAAAGCTCACTTTCACAACCGTCTCGCTTAGCAGCAGCAGCAGCAGAAATGTTGGCTTCGGCTTGCTGTCGTATGTCGACACCCTTTCAACGGCCCTTCCCATTTCACAAAGCCGCGCATGAATTTACTTTGTGCCGTAATGTTTTCTTCTTGTCTTCTCTGTGTTTATAAAAACAACCCCTCCTGCTGCTGTCAAATTCCTGGACAATAATTTGAAAGGAAGGAGAAGAAAAAATGTACCGAGGGGGAGAGGAACTAATAAAAGGAAACAAAGCTGCAAGAGATAAGGCAAGTTAATTAATAAGCAAAATCGCTCCTTTCTGGTACACACTGCCCTATCGGAGTTTTCTTATTAACGCTCATAATGTTTATGGATGTTTCCCTCTGAACTGCGAAGATAGTTCCTAGCGTAAGACCAGAGAGTCAGCTGTGTAATTCACTGCAAGTATTAAATTCTTGGCTGGGTAGGCGCTGGGTTTCCTCTCCCCTTTCAATTTTTTTTAAAAAACTCTTTGCAGATCCAGGTGAAGTTTTTTTTTTTTAATTAAGCAACAATAACCGATGCCTCAAAAGATGACATAAAAACAGGAGTGGGATTCAAAATTTTAGCAACCGGTTCTCTGCCTGGACAGTGGGTGGGCATGGCCTACTTGGAATCCTGCACCATGGCAGAGTTTGGTTTTCGCCCTCCCCAGGCTCCAGAGGCTTTCCTTGAGCCTCTGGGAGAGCAAAAACGGCCTCCCCTTAGGAAGCCCTTTGGAGCCCTGAAATGGGCCTGTTTCCGGACTTCTCAAAGGATTTTACAGCATCCTTCCCCCAGGAGTGGGGAGGGAATGGGGATTGTATAGTATCCTTCCCCTGAAGTGGGGAGGGAATAGAGATTTTGTAGTATCCTTCCCCTGGAGTGGGGAGGGAATGGGGATTTTGCAGTATCCTTCCCCTGGAGTGGGGAGGGAATGGGGATTTTGCAGTATCCTTACCCTGGAGTGGGGAGGGAATGGAGATTTTGCAGTATCCTTCTCCTGGAGTGGGGAGGGAATGGGGATTTTGCAGTATCCTTCTCCTGGAGTGGGGAGGGAATGGGGATTTTGCAGTATCCTTCCCCCAGGAGTGGGGAGGGAATGGAGATATTGCAGTATCCTTACCCTGGAGTGGGGTGGGAATGGAGATATTGCAGTATCCTCCTGGAGTGGGGAGGGAATGGAGATTTTGCAGTATCCTTACCCTGGAGTGGGGAGGGAATGGGGATTTTGCAATATCCTTCCCCTGGAGTTTGGAGGGAATGGGGATTTTGCAGTATCCTACTCCTGGTGTGGGGAGGGAATGGGGATTTTGCAGTATCCTACTCCTGGAGTGGGGTGGGAATGGTGATTTTGCAGTATCCTCCTGGAGTGGGGTGGGAATGGGGATTTTGCAGTACCCTCCCAACAGGAGTGTGGAGGGAATGGGGATTTTGCAGTACCCTTCCAACAGGAGTGGGGAGGGAATGGGGATTTTGCAGTATCCTTCTCCTGGAGTGGGGAGGGAATGGGGATTTTGCAGTATCCTTCCTCAAGGAGTGGGATGGGAATGGGGATTTTGCAGTATCCTTACCCACCAAGACACGTCCACCAAACCACACCATGCCCACCAAGCCCCGCCCACGGAACCGGTAGTAAAAAAAATTGGATTTTACCACTGAGCTAACAGATCTATGCGCAGACTTAACAACCCCAACTGAGGCCAGATTTGAGTAAGTCAAGAAGGAACCTGTAGCATTTAACAATAAAAACAATACAGTGGAGAGTTTTTAGTCTGAAGCTCAAAGATCTAATTTCTTTTTAATACGGTGGTCGGGGGGGGGGAATAATTCCCCATCTTTTACAACTTCTTATCAATATTACATTAAGCCTCCGCAAGACAATTTAAGCGATTCTTTGTCCCTTTACATCTCAGCAATCGCATTTAACACTGATATCAAATTTTCTTATTTCAAAAGGTTTAATTTACTTTCACCGCGAGCGTCTTCCTAGCGTCTCTAACCAGGCTACTCTTTGTAATCTATAGGATAATAAAACCATTTATATATAACATATATAACTATCCAGAGGTTGGGTTTCACATAATTTTACCACCGGTTTGCCACACACCGAAAATGTGAGAGCGTGCGCGGCTTGCATGCATGTGTTTTGCTCTCATGGGTGGCTTGCGTGCATGCGCGCGCCTTAAAAAACGTGGCTCAATAGGATGGCATAGTACCAGGGCAGGTCGCCTCTACCAGTTCCCCCGAACTGGTCCAAACTGGCTATCTCTATCTATCTATCTCTATCCATCTGCCTGCCTGCCTGCCTGCCTGCCTGCCTGCCTGCCTATCTATCATCTATCTATCTATCTATCTATCTATCTATCTATCTATCTATCTATCTATCCATCCATCCATCCATCCATCCATCCATCTATCTCTATCTCTATCGATTGATCTATCTCTATCTCTATCTCTATCTCTATCTCTATCTCTATCTCTATCTGTATTTTTATCTCTATCGATCTATCTCTATTTATCTATCTGTTTCTGTCTCTATCTATCTCTATCTCTTATCATCTCTATCTATCCGTATCTATCTCTATCTCTCTATCTCTATAATCTCCCTCTCTCTCTCTCTGTATCTGTATCTCTATCTTTATCTCTATTGATCTATCTCTATCTATCTATTTCTATCTCTTATCATCTCTATCTATCTATCCGTATCTATCCGTATCTATCTATCTCTATCTATCTATCTATCTATCTATCTATCTATCTATCTATCTATCTATCTATCTATCTCTATCTCTATCTCTATCTCTATCTCTATCTTTATCTCTCTGTCTATCTGTCTATCTAAAGATCTAAGTGCCCGAGCCCACTGTAACAACATTGCCAAAAACAGGCATTAAGAGTTGTTAACCTAATCTTGCGTAGCTTCTTCTCTGGTAATATTGTACTACTAACTAGAGCATACAAAACATTTGCTAGACCAATTCTTGAGTACACCCATCTGTCTGGAACCCACACTGCATATCGGACATAAATACGATTGAGAGAGTCCAGAGATATTTCACGAGAAGAGTCCTCCATTCCTCTATCTGAAATAAAATACCTTATGCCACCAGACTCCAAATTTTGGGCTTAGACAATTTAGAACTATGCCGACTTCGGTCTGACCTAAGCATAGTACATAAAATTATCTGCCACAATGTCCTTCCCCTCAATGACTACTTCAGCTTCAACCACAACAATACATGAGCAAATAATAGATACAAACTCAAGGTAAACCGCTCCAAACTCAATTGCAGAAAATACGACTTCAGTAATAGAGCGGTCAATGCCTGGAATGCACTACCTGACTCTGTGGTTTCTTCCCCAAACCCCCAAAACTTTAACCTTAGACTGTCTATTGTGGACCTCACCCCATTCCTAAGAGGTCTGTAAGGGGAGCGTATAAGAGCACCAGCGTGCCTTCCATCCCTGTCCTAATATTCCTTTTTACTCTTACTTTTTTCATGTATTCAAATTACGTTTATACTTTTACCTGTTATCTTATATATGCTTGACAAAATAAATGAATGAATGAATGAATAAATAAATAAAATAAATGAATAAATAAATAAAATAAACAAATAAATAAATAAAATATCTACCATCTATCTGTCTGTCTGTCTGTCTTCCAAAGCGATTCTTTACATCTCAGCAATCACATTTAACACTGATATCAAATTTTCTTATTTCAAAAGGTTTAATTTACCTTCACCCCGAGCGTCTTCCTAGCGTCTCTAACCAGGCTATTCTTTGTATTCTATAGGATAATAAAACCATTTTTTAAAAAAGGGGGGCGTGGTGAATGAAGAGACAAGGCTTTAAATTTAGCCCACCCTGTTCCCCAACGGTCAGCAAGGCAGCTTCTCCATCGCTGAGAAACTATAAATAAACATATGTATATATCTCCACCGTCTCAGGCTTGGCGATCTGTAACCTCACACAGTCTCTCTTGAAGATTTCCAGACCCCAGGAAGATCCTCAGCCTTTTTAAGGGGGGGAGGTGTGTGTGTGTGGGGGGGGGGGGAATTGCTTGCAATCCAGATCAAAGCATCTGCAAGGGATCTTTGCTGCAGCAGAAATCTTGAGAGTCAGAACTCAGGAAGCCGGGAGTGGTGTTGGTGTTCATATTCTGGAATTACGATACGAAGAGGAATCTGCAATTTTGATCAGGATGACAGCTGGGGGAAGAAAGAGATTTGCCTTATCTACCCCTCAAGGCTACCGTCTTCCGAGGTTTTGCTTCCGAAGGATTCTTACTTCTTAACACAAAGCTGAAGCCATTTTCAAGAGGCAGAGAAGAGGAGAGGGGGAAAAAACACACGCACAATTTGTTGGAACAGGGTCCAGCCCAAGACCACAGGATGTGAAGATAGTTCTTCGGCCTCTGCAATGCAGTTAGTAAAAAAACAAAACAAAACAAAAAAACCCTAGAAAGATGCCAAGTATCCATATCAGGTACCCCTGAGGAAGTTTCTAGCCTGGTCGATGAATACAGAACAACAGAGTTGGAAGGGACCTTGGAGGTCATCTAGTCCAACCCTCTGCATAGGTAGGAAACCCTACACCACTTCAGACAAATGGTTATCCAACATCTTCTTAAAAACTTCCAGTGTTGGAGCCTTCACAACTTCTGGAGGCAAGTCGTTCCACTGATGAATTGTTCTAACTGTCAGTTCTAAGTTGCTTCTCTCCTTGATTAGTTTCCATCCATTGCTTCTTGTCCTGCCCTCAGGTGCTCAGGTGCCCCTCTTCTTTGTGACAGCCTCTCATATATTGGAAGACTGCTATCATGTCACCCCTGGTCCTTCTCATATATATATTCTGAGGTTTTCGCGGGTGTTTGTATATAGGTCTTTGGTTATTCGGGTTTTCTCCCGCATAAAATTGGAAGTGTCTTGGCGACGTTTCGACAAAGTCTCATTCGTCATCTTCAGGCTGGTGTTTTCGGCTTCGTGTTTCTAGGAGCAATGTGTGATTGCAGCTGTTTCTTCCTTTTAACTGCCAGTGGGGGAGTGAACTGATTTATTATGGTGCTTTGACCAGGAGGAGCTTTTAAAGAAGAGACACTGAAGCAATCTCCAGAGGGGAAAAGGGCAGAGAAGAGCAACCAAGATGATTAAGGGACTGGAGGCTAAAACATATGAAGAACGGTTGCAGGAACTGAGTATGTCTAATTTAATGAAGAGAAGGACCAGGGGAGACATGATAGCATCTTCCAGTATCTCAGGGGCTGCCCCAAAGAAGAGGGAGTCAAGCTATTCTCCAAAGCACCTGAAGGCAGGAAAAGAAGTAATGGATGGAAACTAACCAAGGAGATAACATATATAACTACCTCTACCTCTACCTCTGTCTATCTGTCTATCTATCTGTCTATCCGTCCATCCATCCATCCATCCATCCGTCTATCTTCTATATATCTATTTCTATCTATTCATCCATACATCCATCTCTACCTATCTCTATCCATCCATCCTATCTCCCTCATCTATCTAGGATCCATCCATCCATCCATCCATCCATCCATCCATCCATCTATCTACTATATATCTATTTCTATCTATCCATCCATTCATCCATCTCTATCAATCTCCATCCATCCATCCAATCTCCCTCATATATCTAGGATCCATCCAATCTCCCTCATCCATCCATCCGTCTCTATCTCCATCCATCCATCCAATCTCCTTCATATATTTAGGATCCATCCAATCTCCCTCATCCATCCATCCGTCTCTATCTATCTATCTCTATCCATCCATCCAATCTCCTTCATCTATCTAGGATCCATCCATCCATCCAATTTCCCTCATCCATCCATCCATCCATCCGTTTCTATCTATCTATCTCTAGCCATCCATCCAATCTCCTTCATCTATCTAGAATCCATCTGTTCATCCATCCGTCCATCTGTCCATCCATCCATCCATCCATCTATCTATCAGTCTTCCAATATTTGAGGGGCTGCCCCAAAGAAGAAGGGGTCAAGCTATTCTCCAAAGCATCTGAGAGCAGGAAAAGAAGCAACGGATGGAAACCAATCAAGGAGGGAAGCAACCTGGAATTAAGCAGAAACGTCCTGACAGTGAGAACAATTAACCAGTGGAACAACTTGCCACCAGAAGTTGTGGGTGCTCCATCACAGGAGGTTTTTAAGAAGAAATCGAACAGACATTTGACCCAAATTGTAAGTTGAGGACTATGTGTAGAAGAGGGATTCCTGTCTGACTAGAAGACCCTCCAAAGTCACGTCCAACTCTGTTATTCTCCACTGGGAACAGCTACGGAGCCGGGGACCTCCCCTAACTCCGGGTCCTTTTTAGCACCCCGACCTCCACCCCAGCCCAGCACAACATCTTCAAACATCATTTGAGTACGATGCTGGGCATCGGGCGAGGCCAAAAAAAAAAATTATTATTCAACTCAGCGGGTCCAGGAGATAATCCACTTTACGAGAGCGGCCTCTGCCGAGGTTTCCCGAGTCCCAACTTTCTCCACCCAAAGAAACCTCAGCCAAGTGGAAAATTAGAAAGCGAGTGCTGACGGAAGGAGGAAAGCGTTGGAAGAAGACGGGTTCTTCCAGCAGAAGCACAATTAAGTCCCCCCCCCCCCACAAAATTAATTCCTAACAACGGGCAGAGACATTGTCGTTTCCCCTACATCGACGGACAATCCCCAGCAAAAAAAAAAAAGGCAATTCAATTGAGAAGCCGGCTTTGCCAGTCACGGCTGCCTCCGGCTTCTGCTGATTTAATTTGCACCTAAGATGCAACTCGGAAGGTTTTCCCCTATCTGGTTTCGGATGAATCTGGAAGAGGCTTTGGCGTCCAACCCTCAATTTGCTCCAGCCCAGCCAGCTAATTCACTGAAGCGTAGAATTGACACTGGAAATGGAATTTGGGTTTGCCCATCTGCCCCCATCTCAAAAGCCAAGACTCGACAATAGGCAGGCAGGGTGGTGCTGTCCAGGGGATGCTGAGCTACCAATCTCAGTCCCGTTGGCCATCAGCCAGAAAGATGGGAGATGACAGGGAGTATCAATCAGAATAGAGCTGGAAGGGACCTTCAAGTTTTTCTGGTCCAACCCCTTGCTCAAGCAGGAGATACCGATACCATTTCGGACAAGTGACTGTCCAGTCTCTTCTTAAAAATCTCCTGTGATGGAACACCCAAAACTTCTTGTGGCAAGCTGTTCCACTGGCTAATTGTCCTCACTGGAAGGAAGGAAGGGAAGGAGGGAGGGAGGAAGGAAGGAAGGGAGGGAGAAAGGGATGGAGGAAAGAAGGAAGAAAGGAAGGAGAGAAGGGAGGAAGGAAGGAAGGGAGGAAGGGAGGGAGGGAGAAAAGAAAGAAGGGAGGAAGGAAAGAAGGAAGGAGGGATGGAAAGGGAGGAAAGGGAGGGAGGGAGGGAGGGAGGAAGGAAAGAAAGAAGGGAGGGAGGGTGAGAAGGGAGGAAGGAAGGAAGGAAAGAAAGAAGGGAGGAAGGGAGAGAGGGAGGGAGGAAGGAAGGAGGGAGGGAAGGAGGGAAGGAAGGAGAGAAGGGAGGGAGAGGAAAGAAGGAGGGAGGGAGGAGAGAAGGGAGGGTGGGAGGAAGGAGGTATGTGGAGGGAGGGAAGGAAGGAAAGGAGGAAGGAAAGAGAAGGGAGGAAGGAAAGAAAGAAAGGAGGGAGGGAGAGAAGGGAGGAAGAAGGAGGGAGGGAGGGAAGGAAGGAGAGAAGGGATGGTGGGAGAAAGGGAGGAAGGAGGTATGGGGGGAGGGAGGGAAGGGAGGGAGGGAGGAAGGAAGGGAGGAAGGAAGAGAGAAGGGAGGAAGGAAAGAAGGAAGGAGGGATGGAAAGGGAGAAAAAAGAGGGAGGGATGGGGAGGGAGGAAAGGGAGAGAGGAAGGAAGGAAGGAAAGAAGAAGGGAAGGAAGGAGAGAAGGGAGGGAGAGAGGAAGGAAGGAAGGAAGGAAGGAAGGGGTTTGTCTACATGCCAGTAGAATATAGGATGTTAGGGACAAAGGTAGCTCTTTATTCATATAACATATTTAACAAGGTCATTTAGTCAACACCAGCGTTGAACGTGCTAGTCGGTGTGGCATATGGCTTAAAAAGTTGTATGAAGCCAGCCCACGCAAGGTCCAGGTTCATTGGACCACTGCCAAAACAAAAATGATTTGTATAGGAACTGAGTTACACGTCTTGCATGAAGACAGGCAGCTAAATGATTTTTGGGCATCTTCAGAACCGATGCATCAAAACCCCTTCGAGGCTACGAAGAAGATACTCCAAGACCCGGCTTGCTAAATAAACTAGAGATAAATAAGGACTTGTAAAGGTCCAGAGACATTAGTTCAGGGCGACGCCGGGAGTTTCGGGGCATCCCCCATCCTGTCAGAAGCCTTGACACTATCAAGAATGATGGAAAATTGAAGCGCAGATAGAAACTGAAAGCAGCAGAAATGACCTCTCTCTGGAGAGCCCTCGCTCCACGGGCTATTTTCTCTCCCTGGCACCTCATCAGCCGACACGGAGACACTAGAAATTGCCAGTGAATCCAACAGAAAACAATTCCCCCGAAAACCTCCCCGTGGTTCAGATGGATTTGTTCCCGTCGTCAGTTGTCCATCCATCATAACAGTACTGATTTTCTTCCAGAGACTGACACGTCAGCAGAAGGAGGTTGACAAGCCGTGTGTTATTATCCTGGTCATCCGTAAGGAGAGAAAATAACAGCAGATCCGAGGCTGTCTGACCTCAGTAGGGCATTCTGGAGGTGATGATAAGCAAAATTGAGACGTCCACTAGAGGGCAGACCAAAGACAAGGCAATGCTCTTGGGTGCCCCCTATAGGTCATTCAGGGTTTTTGAGTTTGAGTTTTGAGTTTTATTGGATTTATATACCGCCCTACTCCTGAAGGACTCAGGGCGGTGTACAGCCAAATATAAAAACACATAAATACAAAATTTAAAACCAACTAAAAACAGATTAAATGAATTTGGCCTGGACAGAATTAAAACACCCCAATGTAATTTAAAATTTTTTTAAAAAGTTTAACACTAAAAACGGGGAGTGGTTAGGCCAGGCCCGCCTGGCAAAATAGAAAAGTCTTAAGAGCGTGGCGGAAGGTGGGCATGATCCGGGATCCTCCGTATCTCTGGGGGAGCTCGTTCCAGAAAGTAGGTGCCCCCACAGAGAAAAGCTCTCCCCCTGGGGGCCGCCAGCCGACATTGTTTGGCTGACGGCACCCGGAGGAGCCCTCTCTATGAGAGCGACTGGCCGGTGGGAGGCTATTGGTGGTAGTAGGCGGTCCTGCAAGTACCCAGGTCCTAAGCCATGGAGCGCTTTAAAGGGTAGTAACCAGAAACCTTGAAGCGCACCCGGAAGACCACCGGGAGCCAGTGCAGCTCGCGCAGGAGAGGTGTCACATGGGAACGCCATGTCGCTCCATCACCACCCGCGCGGCCGCACTCTGCGCCAGTTGGCGCCTCCGGTGCTCCTCAAGGGGAGCCCCATGTAGAGAGCCTATATGCACAGGTATTCCTCAACTTGCCAGCACAATTGAACCCAAATGTCCCACTGCCAAGGCAAGACAGTTGTGAGTTTGTCCCAATTTTACAAACCTATGTTGCCACTGGAGCAGTGATGAAATCCAATTTTTTTTACTACCGGTTCTGTGGGAGTGGCTTGGTGGATGTGGTGTGGCTTGTGGGGTGTGGCAGGGGAAGGATACTGCAAAAATCCCCATTCCCTCCCCACTCCTGGGGCCAGCCAGAGGTGGCATTTGCTGGTTCTCCGAACTGCTCAAAATTTCCGCTACCGGTTCTCCAGAACCTGTCAGAACCTTCCGGATTTCACCCCTGAACTGGAGGGTTTTTTAAAAGTTTTATTAGTTTATAATATAACATAGAAAGTGAATACAAAAGCAAATATTAGGGAAATTAGGGAAGGAACAGGGGAAGGGAATAGTGGGGGAAAGGAAGAGAAAAAGAAAAAATAAGGCATTGACTTCCGACTCCTTCACCTTTTTAATTTTTCATACTAATAGAAATGAGCCATTTCTGTAACAATAAATCTGTCTAATTGGTAAAACCCAAGATCACAGTTTCATCTTTTCCCATCACAATTGAGCCCCAAATTTCT
Source organism: Masticophis lateralis (assembly GCA_030761175.1). Lineage (NCBI taxonomy): Eukaryota > Metazoa > Chordata > Lepidosauria > Squamata > Colubridae > Masticophis > Masticophis lateralis. The sequence goes on along the minus strand of JAUDYJ010000006.1, from coordinate 4,844,723 downwards.
GTTGCTAAAGACCAGGGGTGGGTTCTAAATTTTTTTACTGTGGGCGTGGCTTATTTTGTGGGCGAGGCTTGATGGTCATGTGACAATTCTTTAGGATTGAGCAGAGGTACTGGTCTACCAGGCTTTTAACTACTTGCCTTTTATTTGGCCCCACCCCCCAATCTATTGCTGCCTCCTGAGTCCCAGCTGATTGGCTAGAAGGAAAAAAACTGTTTAAACTCTTGCCGCGGGGCTTCAAAGGGCCGCCCTACAGCTGATCAGTGTTTCAAAGGCAGTGTGGTGGTAGACCGGTGCCTCCAAAAACAAATAAGTAGATCAGTGCCTGCTGTGCCTGTCAACTCATTTGTTTTTGGAGGCCCTGATCTACTCATGTATTTTTGCAGGCACCTGTCTACTCATTTATTTTTGCAGGCCCTGATCTACTCATGTATTTTCGCAGGCACTGATCTACTCATGTATTTTTGCAGGCACTGGTCTACTCATTTGCTTTTGCAGGCACTTATCTATTCATGTATTTTTGCAGGCATCAGTCTACTCATTTGTTTTTGCAGGCACTAATCTACTCATGTATTTTTGCAGGCACTGGTCTACTCATTTATTTTTGCAGGCACTGATCTACTCATTTGTTTTTGGAGGCACCAGTCTACCACCACACTGCCTTTTAACATTGATCAGCTGTATGGCGGCCCTTTGAAGCCCCACTTCAAGAGTTTAAACAGTTTTTTTTCTTTCTAGCCGATCAGCTGGGACTCAGGAGGCAGCAATAGATTGGGGGTGGGGCCAAATAAAAGGTAAGAATAATGCGCGGGGCAGGGGGGCAGAACCGGTTCCGTGACGTCATATCGTCACCGCTACCGGCTTGGCAGAAACGGGTGGAACCGGGAGGAACCCACCACTGAGCAAGACAGTTAGAACAATGACTCGGTGGAACGACTCGCCTCCAGAAGTTGGGAGGGTTCCAGCAACGGTGGTTTAAGAAGAGACTAGACAGCCACTTATGGTGATATGGTAGAGGTTCTCCTGCTTGAACAGGGGCTGGAATAGAGGACCTCCCAGGTCCTTTCCAGCTCATTCTATTCTAGATCTTCGTGAGTTGTTAAGTGAATCACCGCAGTTCTTCAGTTGCTAAGACAATTGTTAAATGAATCTGGCAAACCGGTGGTGGTGGGGGGAAACTGCCCCCTCCCGCTCACACAAGTCAAGCTGCACATACGTGCACACCGGCTGCCACTTGTGCAAGTTGAGCTGCATGCATGAACTGGCCCATCGGTCGTGCTGCCTGGTTCTAAATGGACCCCAGCCTAATAGTGGGCTGCAGCCTGGGGGTGGGGGACCCCCGTCTTGGAGAATAGGTTGATCACCCTTTCTTTTCTTTTTTTAATTTTAATTTATATGCCACCCTTCTCTGGAGACTCAGGGCGGCTTACAATGCGTTAAGCAAAAGCCTTCATACTTTTGTATATACCTGCTTAATAGGGCTTTTTGGCCTCCCTTAAGCGGTGTTCTTTTTTATACAAAGTCAGCTTATTGCCCCCACAATCCGGGTCCTCATTTTACCTACCTCGGAAGGATGGAAAGCTGAGTCAACCTTGAGCCTGGTGAGATTCAAACTTGCAGTAATTGCAGGCAGCTGGTGTCACTTTAACACCTCTTAAGCTGCTGCGCCATCAAGGCTCTTGGTGGCAGCCCCTTAGATATTAACAACTATTAACAACTGTCTCGCTTAGTAACATAAATTTTGGGCTCAGCGTCTTGATTAGTTTCCCTCCAGAGGGCAAGACAAGAAGCAACGGATGGAAACTGATCAAGGAGAGAAGCAACCTGGAATTAAGGAGAAACGTTTAAGGAGGGGTTTTTAAGAAGAGACTGGACAGTCACTTGTCTGAAATGGTAAAGGATCTCCTGCTGGATCAGGGGGCTGGACTAGAAGACCTCCCAGGACCCTTCCAGCTCTATTTTGATTCTGACTGTAATTGTTCTTGGTGCGAGGACAAGTCTCTAGATTGGATCTCACTTTGACAAGCTTCCATCCACTGCTTCCTGTCCTGCCTTCAAGCCGAAAGAGTTGCACACACACACACAGACACACACAGAGAGAGAGAGAGAGAGAGAGAGAGAGGGAGGGAGGGAAGGAAGGAGGGGGAGAGGGGGGGAGGAAAAGAGAGAGAAGGAAAGGGAGGGAAAGAGAGAGAGAGAGAGAGAGAGAAAGAGAGAGAGGGAGGGGGAGGAAAAGAGAAGGAAAGGGAGGGAGGAAAAGAGAGAGAAGGAAAGGGAGGGAAAGAGAGAGAAAGAGAGAGAGAGGGGGAGGGAGGGAAGGAGGGGAGAGGGGGGGAGGAAAAGAGAGAAGGAAAGGGAGGGAAAGAGAGAGAAAGAGGGAGATAGAGGGAGGAGGGGGAAAGGGGGGGAGGAAAGGAGAGAGAAAGAAAGAGAGAGAGAGAAAGAGAGAGAGGGAGGGAGGGAGGGAAGGAGGGGGGAGGGGGAGGAAAAGAGAGAGAAAGAGAGAGAGAAAGAGAGGGGGGAGGGAAGGAAGGAGGGGGAGAGGGGGAGGAAAAGAGAGAGAAGGAAAGGGAGGGAAAGAAAGAGGGAAAAAGAGAAAGAGAGAGAGAGAGGGAGGGAGGGAGGGAAGGAGGGGGAGGAAAAGAGAGAGAAGGAAAGGGAGGGAAAGAGAGAGAGAGAGAGAGAAAGAGGGAGGGGAGGAGAGAGAGAGAGAGACAGAGACAGAAAGTTGTGAGATAGTTAACAAACTTGGGCACCCAAAGGAGATCTCATCTTAAAAGTCAAGCGGTTGTAAAGAGACCTTCAAAGACTCTTGATTTTTATCGAAGGCCTCTGAAGAGAGCTTGGATTACCTGCAAGCCGGCTTACTCAATCGCAAAACTTTGACCCAAAAAAAGAGGTAAATCCGAGGTCGATCAATTGAGGACAGTCTATGAGCAGCGGGATTGAGTTACCCGCTGAGACCAGATGGTATTTATTTCCACGGACGAGGCAATGGAAAAGGGGGAGAGAGAAAGTTTAAAAAGACGCAATTAAAACCTTCTCTCGCGACCTCCGGAAATATCTAAGATGATCAGCTGCTTCAAGAGTGTTTTTCCCGCTTTGGAGGGGAGCTTCAGAAGAAGCTATCTGGATGCAGCCAGGAGGTCAGAAAAGGAAGTGGATGCCAGGCATACCACTATTTCCCCCCCCCCCCACAAACTTTGTTTGTTTCTTCCTTCAGTGGAAAGAAGTTCCAGTGATGGTTGCAAGAAACTTCAGCCACCATTAGGACTGAGTTGAGGTACTGAAAAGATGCCTCCATTCTAGCCAGGTCTTCGCTGAGGAGAAGACCAAGTGAGATTGGGGTGACCCAGGAGTAAAAAATAAAAATTCTCCTTTTCCGTTTGGAAAGATGCAAAGTACAGGTGTTCCTCGAATTACGGTCCCACAGAAGCCCATACTTTTCTTTGCTAAGCAAGATATTTGTTAAAGACTCATTTTACGTCGTTTCTTGCCACTGCTGTCAAGCGAATCACGCAACTTGTCAAGCAGTTGTTAAATGAGTCACACGGCTGGGAACAATTAATCAGTGGAACGACTTGACTCCAGAAATTGTGGGTGTTCCATCACCGAAGAGATTGGACAGCCATTGGTCTGAAATGATATAGGGCCAAGATGGCTAATCTTTTTGCCATCGCATGCCAAAAGCGGGGGGAAAGCGGTGGGGTCACACGCACACGTGCCCACATCCATAATTCTATGCGCCCTGCCCCTCCCATGCTCCCCCCGCTTTTGGCACACGATGGCACAGTGGGCCCAGTAGGCCCGTTTTTGCTCTCCCCAGGCTCCAGAGCCTTTCTAGGAGCCTGGGGAGGGCAAAAACAGCCTTCCACACACACCCCCGAGGCCCTCTGGAGGCCAGAAACAGTGTGTTTCCTGACATTGGTGGGCCCAGAAGGCCCAAAAATCAGCTGGCTGGCGCACGCATGCGTGCCGGAGCTGAGCTCACGTGCCCACCGATATGGCTCCGCATGCCACCTGTGGCACCCATGCCTTAGGTTCGCCATCATGGATATAGGGCCAAAATGGCAAACCTGTGGCATGCGGAGCCATATCTGTGGGTACGCGAGCATTGCCCTAACTCAGCTCCAGTGCACTGATTTTCATGAAATTAGCGCTCCTGGCCAGCTGATTTTTGGGCCTTCTGGGCCTACCAGCAGTTAGGAAGCAGGCAGTTTCCAGCCTCTGGAGGGTCTCCGGAGGGTTGGGGAAGGCTGTTTTCGCCCTCCCCAGGCTCCTAGAAAGTCTCTGGAGCCTGGGGAGAGCGAAAAACGGGCCTACCGGACCCACCGTGCCATTGTGTGCCAAAAGCTGAGATCGTGTGGTGGTGGGGGGGTTGTGGGTGCATATGCGGGGAGCAGGGTGCATTGAATTATGGGTGTGGACACACATGCCCACGTCCCCCCCGCACTCCCCCCACTTTTGGCACGCCACAGCAAAAAGGTTATCCATCACTGATATAGGGTAAGGGGTTGGACTAGAAGACCTCCAAGGTCCCTTCCAGCCCTACAATTCTGTTCTAGCTGGATTTCAAGAAGCAAGACACCCAGTAGAATCCAATCTGGGTCGGTCATCGGAACTAGAAGTTTACTCTTCTGAGCTTTCGGACTCGTGCTGGAGCCCATTCACAGGGACCATCTCTCTCTCTCTCTCTCTCTCTCTCTCCAGAAGGTGAGAACGTGTCTCACATTCTGGAGAAAGTGAGAGACAAGTTCTCCAAGGATTGGCTCCAGCACGAGTCCGAAAGCTTGGAAAATAAATCTCTGGTCCCGGTGACTGACCCAGATTGGATCCTGCAACATTATCCTGGGACATATAGATTCACCTTCATTCATTCACACAAGGTTGACTCAGCCTTCCATCCTTCCGAGGTAGATAAAATGAGGACCCGGATTGTGGGGGCAATAAGCTGACTTTGTATAAAAACGAACACCGCTTAGGGGGGGGGGCCAAAAGCTCTACTAATATATACAAAAGTATGAAGGCTATTGCTTAACGCATTGTAAGCCGCTCTGAGTCTCCGGAGAAGGGCGGCATATAAATCGAACCAATACAATACAATACAATACAAACTGAACTCCTTCACTACTCCCTGGATTTTTCATCTAATACCCTGTTTCCCCGAAAATAAGACCCTGTCTTATATATTTTTGAACCCCAAAATAAGCACTTGGCCTTATTTTTGGGGAGGTCTTATTATTTTGGGGTGCCTGGAGCAAAACGGGGCTCCTCTTGCCATCTTACCTGATTTTCAGCTCTGCAATTAAATATTTTCAGGGAGGGCTTATTTTCGGGGGGGAAGTTTATTTTAGTGCATGCGCTCAAAAGCCCGATTGGAATTATTATTAGGGAATGTCTTATTTTTGCGGAAACAGGGTAGTTAAAACAAATAATCAGTGGTACAACTTGCTTTCAGAACCTAACCGGAGGAAATGGCGGGGACCAGCTGCATGTGTGTTTAAATATTTTCAGGGAGGGCTTATTTTTGGGGTGGACCTTGTTTTAGCACATGCGCTCAAAATTGGACTTATTTTATAAGACCGGGGAGGTCTTATTTTCGGGGAAACACATTAGGGTCGTCTTTCTCGGAAGCCGAACAAAAGATCTAAATGTCAGATACCAGATAATAAAAAACTTTTAAGGCCCATTTTCTTCCAAATTTCCCTGTTTGCCTTATAGAAATCACTTTTTTTCCCCCATTCTGCTTTCCAACTTCATCTATGCCCGTTGCACGCCGGGACGCCTTTCCTCCTGCACAGCGAAGACCGAAAAGTTTGGACAAATCAATTCTCTCAACTATAGAATCGGCGGGAGGGGGGGAAGAAGAGAAGCCGGTATCGCGAGCGGCACAGAGAACGGAGAAAGGAAAGAGGCCTGTGGTTGCGTCTCTGTGAATAGGCAGCCGCAACTGGCCCATTGCCGTTTTTTTTCTACACACTGACTGCCAGCTCCCTGGGATCGCCTTTGAAACTGGCTAAGCTGCAAATTGCTTCTCTAGGCCAAAGGGGCTGAAGGGGCTCCATGCGGAGAACACAAAAAGCAGGACCTCAGGTTTCCACCGAGGCTTGGAGGAAAAGAAAGTGTTCTCCCTGGGTGGGGGTCATTCCCCCACCCCCCCAAAAAGGCCCCCTTTCCCCCAGAAAGCATTGAATCAAAGAGGCCGGGTAGCACCCATTGTTCCAGGTCATCTCACTTCCTCCTCACAAAACTATTGGTTTTTTTTCTCCAGGTAGGTGCCGTTCAACAAGGTGGAATTGAAGTTTGTTTATGAAAATTATTTGCTGCCCATCCCATATCCAAGGTCTTTCCTTACAGCCTAAAGACACTAAAGCATTCAAAAGAATCATTCAAATCAGCAATCACAGTCTCCTGGCGATTGGTCCAAAGTCACTCTGCTGCCTTTCATGCCTAAAGCAGGACTAGAACTCACAGCCTCTTGACGATTGGTCCAAAGTCACCCAATCATCTTTCATGCCTAAGGTGGGACTAGAACTCACAGCCCCCTGATGATTGGTCCAAAGTCACCCAATCATCTTTTATGCATAAGGTGGGGCTAGAACTCACAGCCTCCTGATAATTGGTCCAAAGTCACCCAATCATCTTTCATGCCTAAGGCAGGACTAGAACACACAGCCTCATGATGATTGGTCCAAAGTCATTCTGCTGCCTTTCATGCCTAGGGCGGGACTAGAACTCACAGCCTCATGATGACTGGTCCAAAGTCATTCTGCTGCCTTTCATGCCTAAGGCGGGACTAGAACTCACAGCCTCTTGACGATTGGTCCAAGGTCACCCAATCACCTTTCATGCCTAAGGCAGGACTAGAACTCACAGCTCCCTGATGATTGGTCCAAAGTCACCCAATCATCTTTTATGCCTAAGGTGGGACTAGAACACACAGCCTCCTGGTGATTGGCCCAAAGTCACCAGGTGGCTTTCATGGCTAAGGTGGGACTAGAACTCACAGCCTCCTGGCGATTGGTCCAAAGTCCCCAATCGCCTTTCAAGCCTAAGGTGGGACTAGAACTCACAGCCTCCCACTGAGATGTTAGGATTGGGGAAGGTGCAGCCTTTCCAAACCACCAATCAGCAAAGACAGCTATGCTTTAGCAGAAGTCCCCAACCCCTTCCTCTCTCTCCTCCTTATCTCTTTCCAAGCCGAGAGGTCCATTCCCAATGACCCAGCTTTCCATCTCCCTGGAGGATGGGCTACTCCATTTGCAGCTTCATTGGCTTTGACGCACGAGGGTGAGAAAAGGTGAGACGGGAGAGGAAGAGAAGAGAAAAGGATGCATGCAACCATCTTCTCTGGTCCCGGCGAGTCACACTTACATGTTGTGAAGCACACACCATCCGCAGTGGGGATCCCCTGAGCCCAGGCACTCGCCACAACTTTTGTACTGTTCACAAGACTCCACCGGTACACGGATAAGCTGTGGGGAACAAAAAGAGAAAGAGAAATTTTAACAATTCAGAACAAATCACACAGGTTCCTAACCTGTTAATGTCCAGTCTGGCAAGGCTGTTAATGCCCAACCTTGGGGAAATATCTCAGGTTCATGATCCGAATAAGTTGGTAGGACTCCAAATTCAGCAACAATTTTACCAGGGAAGCCAAAATAAACAAGCTGTGATTTGCAGGCTTAAGTTGAATATAAACCTTTTGTATAGAGTGATGTCTGGCTTGGGGAAAAAAACGAGCAGGGAGCACTCAGATACAGGAGCCATCAACAGGCACGTAGAGATAAACGATGTCTACATATCATTTAAAAGAGACAGTCCAAAAGCTAAACAGGAAACAAAAGGATCAAAGCCCCTCCTTGCCAGCAATCATTGCCAAGTAAAGAAGAGATAACACCAAGATCAACACTACATGAACAATCAGAAGTAAATAATATCTCAATCAAGGAACTACCAATTCATACAAGGAATAAATAATAAACAATGTAAAGCAGTAAATAATGGCTCAATTAAGGAACCACCAAGAACACTTCCACCCACACTGAAAGAGCAAGCCACTAGTATATAAAAATAAGAACAAATCCCATTCTTATCTAGCACTGACCTCCTCCTCCTCCTCTCACCCTTCCTCCCAGAACTGATGAAGTTACTTAACAGTAGATCTCTCTCTCTCTCTCTCTCTCTCTCCTATCTATCTATCTATCTATCTATCTATCTATCTCTATCTAACTATCATCTCTATCTATCTTATCTATCATCTGTCAGTCTGTCCATCCATCCATCCATCCATCCAGCTATCTCCTTCCTTCCTTCCTTCCTTCCTTCCTTCCTTCCTTCCTTCCTTCCTTCCTTTTCTCTCTCTTTCTTCCTTTTCTTCTCTTTCTCTCTCTCTCTTTCTTCTGGCTATCTATCTTTCATCTATCTACCCATCCATCCATCCATCCATCCTGTATATAAACATAATAGAGAGTCAAGAAAAAAAGGAACAAGGAAAAAAGAAAGGAAGTGGTAAATCTGCAGGAAAAAAAGATAGAAAGAAAAGCTTCTAATTTTCTTTGCAGGCAAGTGCAATTGGAAAGAAAATCTCACTTTTTTTTTCTACTACATGATTTCCTCCCCCACTCCAAACCATCAGACCCACAAATCATAGGTCAATTTTTTTTCTGTGTCATGCAAAAAGTCTATAAGGGGGTTTCCAGTCAGTCATAAATGTAGATATTGTCATTTCTTTAATCAAGGAAGTCATTGGAGATTTCTCTGCGACTTCCATCATCTTCACCAATCCTTCCTCCATTGTGGAGAGTGTCAAACCTCTCCACTTTTGAGCATATACTAATCTCGCCACAGTTGTCATATATAAAATGAAGCCTCCGTGATTTATTTCAAGCTGTCTATCCGTTAATCCCAATAGAACAGACTCTGATTTTAATTGTATTTTAAAGTCTTCTGAATTCGTGCATGTATTTGCATCCAATTTTCTTTCTTTTTCTTTTTGCTCTTTTACATGTCCACAAAACTTCATAAAGTGTCCCTTTAGATGGTCCATATCTCCAGCATAAATTTGAAGTATCTTTATACATTTTAGATTAGACCATTCTGGCGTCCTATTACCATGCCACTTCATTTAATAAAAAAAATTCTCTTTAGGACTGGAAGTTAATCTAAACGTCAATTCTTTCAACCACATATTTTCCCATTGATTCCATTTGTGTATTGTAGCCAATTTTTTTTAGCCCGTTTTGTTATATACGCAGGCCTCGATCACAACTATTCATTTAGTGACCGTCTGACGTGACAACAGAACTGGAAAAAAAGTGAGTTATGGCCAGTTTTTCACACTTACGACCATTATAGCATCCCCCATGGGCAAGTGATCAAAATTCGGGTGCCTGAAAACAGGTTCATAGTTATGACGGTTGCAGGTCACAAATGTCACATTTTTTGCGACCTTCTGACAAGCAAAGTCACCGGAGAAACCAAATTCATTTAAAAAAGAAAAAAAGTAAGTTTTTTTCTTGCATTTAGGCAAGAAAAACCAAATGCACAGGTACAGTATATGTGGTACCTTGCTCAATAGCAATAACTGTGAGAGGGATCTTGGAGTCCTAGTGGACAACCATTTAAACAGGAGCCAGCCGTGTGCAGCAGCTGCCAAAAAAGCCAACACAGTTCTAGGTTGCATAAACAGAGGGATAGAATCGAGATCATGTGAAGTGTTGATACCACTTTATCAGGCCTTGGTAAGGCCACACTTGGAATACTGCATTCATTTTTGGTCGCCACGATGTGAAAAAGATGTGGAGACTCTAGAAAGAGTGCAGAGAAGAGCAACAAAGAGGATTAGGGAACTGGAGGCTAAAACATAGGAAGGACGGTTGCAGGAACTGGGCATGGCTAATTTGATGAAAAAAAGGACTACAGGAGACATGTCAGCAGTCTTCCAATATCTCCTCCTCCATTGTTTGGCCTTCTCAGGGTGCCGTCAGCCAAACCATGTCGTCTGGTGACCCCCCAGGGGGAGACCCTTCTCTGTGGGGGCTCCAGCCCTATGGAACGAATTGCCCCCGGATATACGAAGGATCTCCGACCTCCGTGCCTTCCGTTGTGCTCTGAAGACTTTCTTATTTTATCAAGCCGGTCTGACGGAGTAAGGATTTTAAATGGGTTCTAAAAGGATTTTAAAAATGGTTTTAGTTGAGGTTTAATTGTGGCCAATTGACTTAAATTATTTTAAATGATCTTCTTAATTTTTGTGAATCTACTGTTTCATATGGCTGTACAGTTTAGTTTTAGTTTATTCAAATTTGTATACCGCCCTACTCCCTGAAGGGACTCAGGGCGGTGAACAGCCGATTAAAATACAATGTCATACAAAAGTTAAAATTTAAAATAAATTAAATAATTAGGCTGAAGCAAATTAAAATCCAATTATAAAAGACATTTAAAAACCCAATGTAAAACCCATTATAAAGGGAGGTTTAAGCCCTGAGTCCTTCGGGAGAAGGGCGGTATAGAAATATAATAAAATAAATAAATAAATAAAAATAAATCTCAGGGATTGCCACAAAGGAGAGGGAGCAAAGCTATTCTTCAAAGCCCCTGAGGGCAGGACAAGAAGCAACGGGTGGAAACTAATCAAGGAGAGAAGCAACCTAGAACTAAGGAGAAATTCCCTGACTGTGAAAACAGTTAACCAATGGAACTACTTGCCTCCAGAAATTGTGAATGCTCCAAGACTGGAAGTTTTTAAGAAGAGATTGGACCACCATTTGTCTGAAATAGTATAAGGTTTCCTGCCTAAGCAGGGGTTGGACTAGATGACCCCCAAGATCCCTTCCAACTCTGTTGTTCTGTTCTGTTTTATTAACAACCATGTGACTTATTTAACAACTGCAAACATTCACTTAACAACGGTGTCTAGAAAGGTGACAAGGTGGGGCAAAACTCACTTCACAACTATCTCCCTTAGCAACAGAAATTTGGGATTCAACTGTGGTCGTAAGTCGAGGACCACACCATACATTATTTCCCTTGTTATTCTCCCGTCTCAAATTTCAACGAAAGTTTATAAATTGCAGCAAGAGAATTCTAGCCGTTCTCTTAACATATGAGCTGAACCAAGACCTCTGGTGAAGCCACTAGAAAGCGGATTTTAGTTCTAGCATGAATTACAAACAAAGCAATGCAGGTTAGTCCTCAATTTATGACGGGCTGCTTAGGGACCAGTCGAAGTTGGTCACAAAGATCCCATGCGGGATCCCACCAAAACACAACTGAGCCCCAAATTTATGTTGCTAAGCGAGACACTGTTGAGTTCATTTTGCCCCATTTTACGAACCTTCTTGTCACCGTTGTTAAGTGAATCACTGCAGCTGATAAGTTACTAACCCTGTTGTTAAGTGAATCTGGCTCCCCCCTGGACTTTGCTGGTCAGAAAGTCGCAAAAGGGGAAGATGTGACCCCGAGAAACTGCGACCGTCATAAATGCGAGTCAGTTATCAAGCGTCTGGATTTCGATCACGTGAACATGGGGACGCTGCAAAGGTCGTAAGTGTGAAAAACGGTCATAAGTCGCCTTCTTTGCTGCCGTTGTAACTTTGAACAGTCCCTAAACGAACTGATGTAAACCTAGCACTACTGTATTTTGCAAAAACTTGGAATTTATTTCCAGTTTTCAACGAAAATGCCCCCAAATGGACATCGAGCTTGCTTAATACCTGTGGTATGTTGCTTAATAACCGCCATGAAAAAGCTCATGAAATCGAGTCAGTCACTCGGTTGCCCTATTTTACAACCGTTACGATTTACAACCATCCTGGATTTACGGTCGTAAGTCGAGGATCTCCTGCAGGTGTCTGCAAAAACAAGGTTTTGTATTTTGTGTCTCGGGCGAATCGATCCAGAAATCCATTTCTCTTTGAGGCCTCCTGAAGGCAGAGAAATAAATCAGATTTATTTTGCTTTTTTTTTTCCCCCTTCTTCTTCATTTGAGATCTGGGAGGGCTGATTGAAACGGACTTCTAGCTTCGATGGTATTTTTGCCAGCTCTATATTCCCCCGTTGCCAATTTTGGTGGCAAAAGCATCTCGGATAACATCTACCCAACCTTGAAGTGCTCTTTCCTTATCACACATGACATTTTCTCCAGCAGGCGGGGAGAACGGGCTGGTTGCAATGTTGAGACGCAAGGCCATCAGTTTTGTTCGATTGTGGCTTGGTGAGTTCTCGGGTCAGAAGAGGAAGCGTGTTTCCCCCTCCTGATTAGAGGCCATCTAGTCCAGCCTCCTGCTCGATCAGGAGACCCTATACCCGTGTTGACAAACCTATGGCATCCATGATGACAGGTGGCACGTAGAGTCATATCTGTGGGCACGTGAGCATTGCCTTAGCTCAGGCCAGCTGATTTTCGGGCATTCCGGGCCCACCGGAAGTTGAAAAACAGCCATTTCTGGCCTCTGGAGGGCAGTTGAGGAAGCTGTTTTTGCCCTCCCCAGGCTCCAAAAAAGCATCTGGAGCCTGGGGAGGGCGAAAAATGGGCCTACCAGGCCCAACAGTATATTTTTTGTCGTTGTGTGTCAAAAGCGGGGGGGGGGGGGAGCAAAGGGGAGTTGTATGCACATGTGCAGGGGGGCGGGGCATGGGGGTTTGAATTATGGGTGTGGGCACGTGTGCGCACCCCCCTCCCCCAGTGCTCCCCCCACTTTTTGGCACACGATGGCAAAAAGGTCAGCCATCACTGCCCTGTACCATTTCAGACAGGTGGCTGGCCAGTCTCTTCTTAAAAACCTCCAGTGATGGAGCATCCACAACTTCTAGTGGCCAGCCGTTCCACTGGTTAATTGTTCTCACTGTTAGGAAGTCTCTCCTTAATTCCAGGTTGCTTCTCTCTCCTTGATGAGTTTCCATCCATTGCTTCTTGCCCTGCCTTCAGGGGCTTTAGGGAATAGAGTGACCCCCCCCCTCCTCTTCTTTGGGGCAGCCCCTTGAATACTTGGAAGACTGCTAATCCTTCTTTTCTCTAGACTGGCCATACCCAATTCCTGCAACCGATCTTCATATGTTTTAGTCTCCAGGCCTTTAATCATTTCCTAACAGAACACAATAACAGAGTTATTTTGTATAACTCAATAACAAGCATGCGTGCTGATTTTTGGGCCTTCTGGGCCCACCAGAAGTCAAGAAACACACAGTTTCCGGCCTCTGGAGAGCCTCTGGGGGGTGGGAAGGCCATTTTTGCCCTCCCCAGGTTCCTAGAAAGACTCTGGAGCCTGGGGAGAGCAAAAAACGGGCCTACTGTGCCATTACATGCCAAAAGTGGGGGGAGCACAGGGCGGGGCGCATAGAATTATGGATGTGGGCACGTGTACATGTGACCCCACCACGCTCCCCCCACTTTTGGCACGCGATGGCAAAAAGGTTAGCCATCACTGCCCTATACCATTTCAGACAATTTGTATGTGCTATACAAATAAATCCTTTAAAAAAAGGAATAGGTCTAATTGTGAAGGAGAAGGAGTAAAGGAATCTATCAATTAATCATAACACCACCAGGCCTGAGCTCAGATATTTCAAGAAAAGAAAGAAAGTACCAATTTTTTTCCCCCTGTAAATGTTTCAGAGGCCTTTGGTCCTGAATTTGGGACTGAAGAGACCATCCATCTCATCCCCTTTCTCAAATGTTTTCCTGTCGACTGTCACCTTTACTATTCTCATCTTTCAATGAATCACCGCCAAGTGATATGCAAAGATAGATGAGAGAGAGAGAGAGAGAGAGAGAGAGAGAGAGAGATGGGAAGAGGGAGAGAGAATGGATGGAGAGAGAGAGAGAGAGAGAGAGAGAGAGAGAGAGAGAGAGAGAGAGAGAGATGACAGACAGACATAGACAGAGAGACAGATAGATGATAGATAGATAGATAGATGATAGATAGATAGATAGATAGATAGATAGATAGATAGATAGATAGATAGACAGACAGACAGACAGACAGACAGACAGACAGACAGATAGATATGGGAAGAGAGAAAGAGAGAGAGAATGGATGGATGGAGAGAGAGAGAGATGACAGAGACATAGACAGATAGACAGATAGATGATAGAACAGATAGATAGATAGATAGATAACAGATAGATAGATAGATAGATAGATAGATAGATAGATAGATAGACAGATAGACAGATAGACAGATAAATATGGGAAGAGAGAAAGAGAGAGAGAATGGATGGATGGAGAGAGAGAGAAAGAGATGATAGAAAGATAGACATAGACAGACAGATAGACAGAGATGATAGATGATAGATGATGGATGGATGGATGGAAGAGAGAGATGATAGAAAGAGACACAGACAGACAGGCAGATAGAGAAGATAGATAGATAGATAGATAGATAGATAGATGGATGGATGGATGGATGGATGGATGGACAGACGGACGGACAGACAGACAGACAGACATAGATGGGAAGAGAGAAAGAGAGAGAATGGATGGATGGATGGAAGAGAGAGATGATAGAAAGATAGACATAGACAGACAGACAGACAGACAGATAATAGATAGATAGATAGATAGATAGATAGATAGATAGATAGATAGATAGATAGATAGATATAGATAGATAGAAAGTTGCAATAGAGTCTGCAAATCTGTTTTAAAGGCTGTCAGAAGACGGGGGGGCAAAAACAGTTCTCCCCCTCCTCAATTACACAAATGACTAGCTGGGAGAGGGATACAGCCGCATGCCAACATTGCCTGCCCAGCTTTGCCCGCCTGCTCTGCACGCTGTTGTCTAATTGCTGGACTTTTTACAAGGTTTGCCTTCCACCGCTTGGCGGTGAGATTAATTAAAATTGTACCCTGCTGATCAGGCTTTTGTGTCACGGCCTCTAATTAATAAAAGGAGAAACTTTGGGGAAAACAAAGGAGCAAAAGATGCCCCACCCCAGGTGGGCAGCCACAGAGAACACAACAGTTAAGCGCCCATCGGCGCTCAGATCTGAACTGACCTCCCATCCCATCGCCCTGTGCCATGTCTGCCTGCAATTAATTTGGCTCAGTTCTCCGCAGCGGGTTGTGCAGGGTTTAGGTGGTTGTGTGTGTGTGTGTGTGGTTTTTGTGTGTGTGTGTGTGTGGTTTGTGTGTGTGTGTGTGTGTGTTTCTTCTTCCTTTCTTTCCCTGCCCTGTTAAAAGGGAGTCAGAGTTTGTGAAATATAGTTACTCCTCGATTTACAACAGCTCATTTAGTGACCGTTCATTAGGTGAGTTAGGACCGTTTTTGGGAATTACAACCATTGCAGCATCCTCGTGGCCACATGGATCAAAATTTGGACGCTCATACTTATGACCGTGGCTGCGTCTGAACGTCCTAGAGTCAATGGGGAAACCAGATTCACTTAACAACCGTGTTGTTAATGGAACAACTGCAACGATTTTCTTAACAACGGAATGGCAAGAAAGGTGTGTAAAAGAGGGCAAAACTTGCTGAACAAACGTCTCCCTTAGCCACAAAAATTTGGGGCTCTGTTGTGATCGTAAGTCGAGGACTACCTGCAGAGGCAGGCGTCACATACCGTAACAACTGGCTTGCCCAGCACCTGAAATGTGAGTGCATGCGGCATCATAAAACACAGGAATTTACTCGCTCGCGAGTGCCACACAGTGATATAGGACGGGATTGCACTTGGGTGGGTGGAGCCCCCTCACCTGCAGGTTGCAACTACCAGTCACCTGAACTGGTCTGAACTGGCAGCAGCCCACCACTGACTACCTGTATGGTAGATTAATCTGAAACGGAGCTGGGTGATTTTTGGCTCAGCAAATTGTGAAATCCCAACAGCGTGTTTTGGTGAACCGAGGCATCCGATGAAGCCATCTGTCTTTGGGACACCGCTTATTAGGGGATTTCAGCAATGTTTTATTCACTTCGGTTTGGCATTCAAATATTCCGCAGCCTGGAATTTCTGCGATTCGTGATCGATGGGCTTTCTGTAGCGGTGAGCCTGAATGTTAAATCCATTCAAGGTGTAACTGGGTTCTGCAAATTGACTATAAATCCTTATGAAAATCTCAGACTTCTACCTTCTCGCAGACACAGAGAGCTCTTTTAGTTTGCAAAAAAAAGTGTAAAAATATTCTGAGATAACCAAAAACTCCCAAATCCTCAACCCCCCCTCCAAAAAAAACCCACCACCCCACCACCCTTTTTCATTTTTCATTTCCATCTGGCTACAAAATCATGTCAATAGCTTGTACTGACAGCTTAGACAGGACGAAGAAGGAAAATCTTAATTATATGAGTCACTATGTCCGACTTTTAAAATAAATGTGTGTTAATGTTCATAAAGGAAAGATTTGTAAATGAAAAACTGGTTTGATTTAGTGGTGAAGGAGCCTTGGTGGCGCAGCAGACTAAAGTGCTGTTAAGGAACATCAGCTGCCTGCAGTTACCGCAAGTTCGAATCTCACCAGGCTCAAGGTTGACTCAGCCTTCCATCCTTTCAAGGTAGGTAAAATGAGGACCCGGATTGTGGGGGCAATAAGCTGACTTTGTATAAAAAAGAACACCGCTTAGGGGGCCCCGAAAGCCCTACTAAGCAGGTATATACAAAAGTATGAAGGCTATTACTTAACGCATTGTAAGCTGCCCTGAGTCTCCAGAAAAGGGCGGCATTTAAATCAAACCAATGAATGAATGAATGAATTGATTGATTGATTGATTGATTGATTTATATGCCGCCCTTCTCCCTAGGGACGCAGGGTGGTGAACAGCCACAATAAAACAATATACAAAATAGAAATTTAAAAAACATATTAAAATAATTAGATCATGGGCCAAATTTAAAATTTTCCTTTAAAACCAATTTTAAAACCCCATTAAAACCAAATTTAAAATCCTTTATCCCATCAGAGCGGCTTATTGGAATAACAGGGTCTTCACTACACGACGGAAGGTACAGAGGTCGGGGATCATTCGTGTGTCCAGGGGCAATTCATTCCAAAGGATAGGGGCCCACACAGAGAAGGCTCTCCCCCTGGGGGTTGCCAGTCTACATTGTTTGGCTGACGGCACCCTGAGGAGGTCCTCTCTGTGTGAGCGTACCAGTCGATGGGAGGCCGTCGATGGCGAATACGGTCTTGTAGATAACCAGGTCCTAAGCCATGGAGCGCTTTGAAGGTGGTGACCAACACCTTGAAGCGCACATGGAAGACCACTGGAATCCAATGCAGCTTGCACTGCACTGTGTCTAGTCACTAAAGGGTGTCTAGTCACTAAAAAGGGACTAGAACTCACTGTCTCCTGGTGTTTTGCCCAAAGTCACCCAGCTGGCTTTCATGCTAAGGCAGGACAAGAACTCACAGTCTCCTGATGATTGGCCCAAAGTCACCCAGTCAACTTTCATAAGGCAGCACTAGAACTCAGTCTCCTGCTGATTGGCCCAAAGTCACGCAGTCAGCTTTCATAAGGCAGGACTAGAACTCACAGTCTCCTGGTGTTTGGCCCAAAGTCACCCAGTCAACTTTCATAAGGCAGCACTAGAACTCACAGTCTCCTGCTGATTGGCCCAAAGTCACGCAGTCAGCTTTCATAAGGCAGGACTAGAACTCACAGTCTCCTGGTGATTGGCCCAAAGTTACCCCAATCAGCTTTCATAAAGCGGGACTAGAACTCACAGTCTCCTGGTGATTGGCCCAAAGTCACCCAGTCAACTTTCATAAGGCAGCACTAGAACTCACAGTCTCCTGCTGATTGGCCCAAAGTCACGCAGTCAGCTTTCATAAGGCAGGACTAGAACTCACAGTCTCCTGATGATTGGCCCAAAGTCACCGAGTCAACTTTCATAAGGCAGCACTAGAACTCACAGTCTCCTGCTGATTGGCCCAAAGTCACGCAGTCAGCTTTCATAAGGCGGGACTAGAACTCACAGTCTCCTGGTGATTGGCCCAAAGTCACGCAGTCAGCTTTCATAAGGCAGGACTAGAACTCACAGTCTCCTGGTGATTGGCCCAAAGTCACCCCAGTCAGCTTTCATAAGGCGGGACTAGAACTCACAGTCTCCTGGTGATTGGCCCAAAGTCACCCAGTCAACTTTCATAAGGCAGCACTAGAACTCACAGTCTCCTGCTGATTGGCCCAAAGTCACGCAGTCAGCTTTCATAAGGCAGGACTAGAACTCACAGTCTCCTGGTGATTGGCCCAAAGTCACCCCAGTCAGCTTTCATAAGGCGGGACTAGAACTCACAGTCTCCTGCTGATTGGCCCAAAGTCACGCAGTCAGCTTTCATAAGGCAGGACTAGAACTCACAGTCTCCTGGTGATTGGCCCAAAGTCACCCCAGTCAGCTTTCATAAGGCGGGACTAGAACTCACAGTCTCCTGGTGATTGGCCCAAAGTCACCCAGTCAACTTTCATAAGGCAGCACTAGAACTCACAGTCTCCTGCTGATTGGCCCAAAGTCACGCAGTCAGCTTTCATAAGGCGGGACTAGAACTCACAGTCTCCTGGTGATTGGCCCAAAGTCACCCCAGTCAGCTTTCATAAGGTGGGACCAGAAGTCACAGTCTCCTGCTGATTGGCCCAAAGTCACGCAGTCAGCTTTCATAAGGCGGGACTAGAACTCACAGTCTCCTGGTGATTGGCCCAAAGTCACCCAGTCAACTTTATAAGGCAGGACTAGAACTCACAGTCTCCTGCTGATTGGCCCAAAGTCACGCAGTCAGCTTTCATAAGGCAGGACCAGAACTCACAGTCTCCTGGTGATTGGCCCAAAGTCACCCCAGTCAGCTTTCATAAGGTGGGACTAGAACTCACAATCTCCTGGTGATTGGCCCAAAGTCACCCCAGTCAGCTTTCATAAGGTGGGACCAGAACTCATAGTCTCCTGCTGATTGGCCAAAGTCACCCAGACAGCATTCATGCCTAAAATGGGACTAGAATTCACCAGCTTCTAGTTGGCACCTTAAACGCTAGACCATCCATTTATGCAGCCCATGAATCTTACCTGAGCCCTATCAGCAACTCTAAAAAGAATAAAGATACCAATCTGGGAATCAGCTTAAAAATTGGTGTAACTGAACGGTCCCCGGACTGCAGACCAGCAATGATGAGATCGTGTATTCCAGATTCTTGCTCACAAAAAACGGATTCTTGATCCCTTTCCCGTCTCACCGTGAACTGTCTGCTGAAGGAACCCGATTTTTCCCCGCGTTCCAAGGTCACATCTGTCCAAGGTGGACATCTGTCATGTTCACCCCTGGATTCACTGACAACCTTACCTAGAAACAACAATCCCTGGGGTTGCCTTTTGGGTTCATTCATAAATTCCCCGTTCTGGCAGATTTACGCAGCTCAGGAAATGCGGGTTTTTATTTACTCCATTCCATTTCACCTCAGTGAACTGTAAAATTATCACCCCAGCTTTTCCGCTGGCCTCTCTCGCAGATCTACGGCCTCGCTTTCCTTCTCTTGGATGGATATCCTTCGTCTGCAGGGATAAAAACGGTTGGTCTCCAGGAGATTTCCCGCCACCCCCCTTTTTTTAAAAAAAAATCCTTTGTGCAATTGTATTGTGACAACTAAGTGCAGGACAGTTTTAATGACCTCATACAATAGTGATTCATCTTCAGGAAGAAATTTGGAGCGCTCTGCATTTTTTTACTGACTGGCAGTGTATTTTCAACCTTGGCAAGTTTAAGAGACGCGGACTTCAACTCCCAGAATTCCCCAGTCCCAGGGAACTGGGGAATTCTGGGAGTTGAAGTCCGCGTCTCTTAAACTTGCCAAGGTTGAGAAACAGTGGTTTAATTATTATTTCTTTCATCGATGTCCTGCCTTTAATTTATTTTTATTTATTTTTTTGTACATAAAAAACAAAATGGTGAACGTATCTAATATTCCCTCTTCCTCCTATTTTCTCCACATGAACTTTGTGGGACTGGACTGAGAGAGAGGGTCTGTCCCAGAGTCACCCAGCCAGCTTTCATGCCTAAGGCAGAACTAGAACTCACAGTCTCCCGATGATTGGCCCAAAGTCACCCAGCCAGCTTTCATAAGGCGGGACTAGAACTCAGAGTCTCCTGGTGATTGGCCGAAAGTCACCCAGCCAGCTTTCATGCCTAAGGCAGAACTAGAACTCACCCTCTCCTGGTGATTGGCCCAAAGTCACCCAGCCAGCTTTCATAAGGCGGGACTAGAACTCAGAGTCTCCTGATGATTGGCCTAAAGTCACCCAGTCAGCTTTCATGTCTAATGCAGGACTAGAACTCTCCATCTCCTGCCAATTGCCCCAAAGTCACTCAGTCAGCTTTCATAAGGCGGGACTAGAACTCACAGTCTCCTGATGATTGGCCTAAAGTCACCCAGTCAGCTTTCATGCCTAAGGCAGGACTAGAACTCACTAGTCTCCCAGTTTCCAGCCTGCTGTCTTAACCACTAGACCAAACTGCCTCTCTCTGGGTGATTTACCTCTTCCAAAGCTCAGTTCTGAGCGCAGCAAACTGCAAGTGTATTAACCAGCATCTAGCCTCATTCTAGCTTAGATGGTTTATCCAGACATGGGACTCTCACACAACGGCTGTCCAGTTGCTGACAGTAAGGGAAAAACATGCCGAGTTTTTGAAAACTTTTAAGGTGAACCATCCCATCCATGACCTCTTACAGTATATTTGCTGCTGTTTATCTTTAGCCTTGATCAGAGGTGGGTATTCAGCTGGTTCGGACCGGTTTCCCGAACTGGTAGCGGAAATCGCAGGTGAGCGCAATCCCCCCACATCCCCGCCACGATTCTATGCTATCCTATTTAGGCATGTTTTTGAGGCTGGGCACATATGTGGAAGGTGCGAGCCAGTAATCACATGCGCCGAAGGCCGGGCACATGCATAGACAGGGAGCATGCAGTGATGGGATTCAGCCGGTTCGCATCACTTCGGGAGAACCGGTTATTAACTTTCTGAGCAGTTTGGCAAACTGGTTGTTGGAAGAAATCATGAGGGCAGAGAACCGGTTGTTAAATTACTTGAATCCCACCACTGGGCGCATGCACTCAGATTTGCGAACCGGTAGGGAAAGTAAGTGAAAATTACCCCTGGCCTTGATTTCTTATTGTTTTATAATAACAATTAGACCTTCTTTCATCCCAGCAGCCAATCAGGGACCACCCACCAGGGAGGACGATAGCACAAATAGTGTCTAAATTCCCCTGCTTCCCTTTGCAAAGGAACCCGGAATATCTGTTAAAGGAGAGCCTTTCATCAGACCAGCCACAACCAACCTGAAAAAGGTGATTTGTTTGTTTCGCGTTTTTCAGAATATACCCAGAGCAGGGGAAAAAAAAAATGTGTACCTATGGAGGATTATTTTTTTAAAGAAAAAGACGCTTAGAGGACACCTCTATTAATCCTGCAGCTTTACCGCTAAGCTTGTTATGTAGACAGAAATTATCTTTCGTTTATCCCTCTTTCAGTTCAAAAAAAGCCTGTCTAAGGACTGCCTTTCGCTCTCCTGCAGTGGTGAAATCCAATTTTTTTTTTACTACCGGTTTTGTGGGCGTGGCTTGATGGGCGTGGCTTGATGGGCATGGCAGGGGAAGGATACTGCAAAATCTCCATTCCCACTCCCTCCAGGGGAAGGATACTGCAAAATCTCCATTTCCTCCCCATTCCAGGGGAAGGATACTGCAAAATCTCCATTCCCTCCCCACTCCAGGGGAAGGATACTGCAAAATCTCCATTCCCACCCCAGAGGTGGTATTTGTTGGTTCACCGAACTATTCAAAATTTCCGCTATCGGTTCTCCAAACTGCTCAAAATTTCCTCTACCGGTTCTCCAGAACCTGTTGGATTTCACTCCTGCTCTCCTGGCAGACTTTAAGTTTACGGTTAGCAAATTCATAGTTGGTGAGTTTTCCCCCCAAGATACAGATAGTCCTTGACTTACGACCGTTTGTTTAGCGACCATTCCAAGTTACAACAGCACCGGCAACCATTTTTCCACTTATGACCTTTACAGCATCCCCAGGGTCATGTGATCAAAATTCAGAGGCTCGGCAGCTGATTCATATTTATGATGGTTGCAGTGTCCTGGAGGGGGGGAGATGTCATATGATCTCTTTTGCAGCCTTCTGGCAAGTAAAGTCAACGAGGTGAAGCCAGATTCACTTAACAACCATGTCACTAATATAACAACGGCAATGGTTCGCTTCACAATGGTGGGGAGAAAGGTCGTAAAATGGGACAAAACTCATTTAACAGCTGTCTTGCTTAACGACATAAATTTTAGGCTCAATTTTGGTCATGGGTTGAGGACTGACCGTAATGTAAGATCTGGGCAGGAAGTCAATATTTTCCTAGCTGGATGTCATGAGCAACTGCTAATTTATTCCCCTTCAATGCATAGGGGCTTCCTATAGTTCTAAGGCTAAGTGGATAAATGGGTATCCACATCACCATCATCATCATCATCATACGATCCCATAATCCCTTACAGGATGGAGTCTGGGCAATTGAATGGAGCTAGCAGAGTGTTTACTGGCCGGATGCTCTTCCTGTCGCCAATGCAGAGTTATATTCAGCAGACATAATGTCAACGTGCCCAGAGAGAGAAATATCTGCCTCTACCTGGGATTGAACTCACAGCCTCCTGATTGTGAGGCGAGAGCTCCACCTCCAGGCCACCGCACTCCACCTCGGATATATTGGTATCCGAATCTAGATCTTTTTAATGTTCATATATTACTGTGTTTTTTACCAGGGTGAAACGTTCATGCCTATCACAAGCCCTTGTATGATAGAACACACTTGAATCAATAAATAAATGAGCAGAGAAATCACAAAGACTGAATTTGAGATGGAAAGAACAGCCGTTCAGCACCATGGAGAGCTCTGGGGGAGAAAAGAGGAGTTGCCCCTTGCAAGACTGTTGCAACCGGTTGCTCAAGAAAGCATGGATTTCCCT
Source organism: Masticophis lateralis (assembly GCA_030761175.1). Classification (NCBI taxonomy): domain Eukaryota; kingdom Metazoa; phylum Chordata; class Lepidosauria; order Squamata; family Colubridae; genus Masticophis; species Masticophis lateralis. The sequence continues at coordinate 4,821,779 of JAUDYJ010000006.1, read as the reverse complement.
GGAGCTAAAGGTATCCAAACGAAAACCAGGTCCTCATCCATCACCTGCCGTCCCTCCCAGATGGAAGGCTTCAGGGATTACTCTGTAATCACGCAGAAGTGCAGAGAAGGTAGGCTAGGTCTAGCACCGACACCAATCTTTTATTTTTCTCTTAACGGAGCCATCGATCTTCCGGCTTTTCCTCTGCCTTCCCGTCTGCAGCTAAGGGTCAGTTGGTTTCCATTAGAAACCTCATTTTCAGCGGGGCTGTAACTCAGCCATTTTATACGCCACGTGGGGAGGACTCCCCACCCTCTTCTCAATAAAATGCATCGATTCTGGCGGCCAGAGTGTGTGTGTGTGTGTGTGTGTGTGTGTGTGTGTCTGTGTGTGTGTGTGTTTCTATCGAGGCACCTGGTCTACCCCAACACGTGGGAGGGAGCCTACTGCTTCCCTTTTGCCTTTCAGCTCCAGTCCAGGAGCCCTCAAGGAGTCGCATTCACGACAAACCAGCGAAATATAAATTTAGTGTGTGTGTGTGTGTGTGTGTGTGTGTGTGTGTGTGTATGTACAAAGTTAAAATCTCGGGTGTTTTCCCGCGTCATTAAAAGTCTGATAATGATGTGGGAAAACACCCAAAATTTTAACTTTTTACATACGCACACCCGCGAAAACTTGAGAAGACATCTATCTATCTATCTATCTATCTATCTATCTATCTATCTATCTATCATCTACTTACCTACCTACCTACCTAGCTTTCTATCTACCTTTCTAGCTATCTAGCTACCTATCTATCTATCTATCTATCTATCATCCATCCATCCATCCATCCATCCATCCATCCATCTATCTATCTACCTTTCTATCAATCTTTCTACCTACCTACCTACCTACCTACCTAGCTGGGCTGGGTTCTAAATTTTTTTACTACCGGTTCTGTGGGTGTGGCTTATTTGTGGGTGTGGTTTGATGGTCACGTGACAAGCAATTCTTTAGGGTTTAGCAGAGGTACTGGTCTACCAGGCTTTTAACTGCTTGCAGAGCCGTACCAGTCTACCTATTTGTTTTTGGAGCGCACTGGTCTACCACCACACTGCCTTTTACTGCTGATCAGCTGTAGGGCGGCTCTTTGAAGCGCCGCGGCAAGAGTTTAAACAGTTTTTTGCCACTCTGCCACCACTGAGAGCATCGAAAACTGCTTTCAGACAGCTTGGCCTCAATTGCCTATCTGCCACCACTGAGCAGTTTACAAGGAGCAGATCGGTTCTAGCTGATCAGTTGGGAGGCTTCTTGGCTTCTCAATTTAAAGCGACGGTGTCTTGGTTTTTTTTTTTTCTCTTCTTTGTCAAGTGAGCCCTGATTTTTTCCTTCTAGCCGATCAGCTGGGACTCAGAAGACAGTGAATAGATTGGGGACAGAGCTAGGCAGAGGGGGTATTTACCAGTTCTCCGAACTACTCAAAATTTCCACTACCGGTTCGCAAGTGCACATGTTATCTGTACCCCCTTTGCGGCTTCCAAAAAGAACAGGACCCACGTTCTGCACATTTTATTTTTAATTTGGGGAAGGGGCATCAAGATGAGAAATGGGCGGTTTAAACTTTGCAGGTGTTTAAGGTGTCCGTACTATCTATAGGTAGACCTCGAATTTATGACAGCTGCTTTGGTGACCGTTACAAAGTTATAACAGCACTGAAGTTGTGGGAGCTTCATTACTGGAGGCCTTCAAGAAGAGACGGGACTGCCATTTGTCAGAAATGGTACAGGGCAGGAATCAGCTACCTGTGGCTCTGGAGCCGCATGTGGCTCTTTCACCCCTCTGCTGCGGCTCCCTGTCACTCAAAATATGCGTCACAACCACCAATGTGCGACACCCGCCGGCACGTGATTTATTGAGCTTTTCAACCCCCGGTAGGCCGACCATGGATAAATCCAAGAAAAGAAAAGTTTCAGAAGAAAACAGAACGATTAATTCAACTAGATATGCTAGTTTTGTGGCCGCTCGAGAAATACTCAGGCACGGGAAGGGTTTTGTGGCTCCCGGTGTTTTCTTTTCTGTGGGAAACAGGTCTAATGGCTCTTTGAGTGTTTAAGGTTGCAGATTCCTGGTGTAGGGTGTCCTGCCTCAGCAGGGGGTTGGACTAGATGATCTCCAAGGTCCCTTCCAACTCGGTGATTCTGTTAAATAATTGCTTTCCAATGACAGGCCAATATTTTTTGCTTTCCCAACACCAGAGAAATTAATCTGATGGAATTGGAAAATACTAGTCTGTTTTTACTGTTCACGCCTTAAGAATATCACTTGGCATGCCGGCTTGGTGGAAGATTGAATTCATTGCCCGCTTTAAAAGAAATAATAATACATTTTAGAAACCCAGTATTCATCATGCTGTTAGCCAAGCAAACTATAAAGTCTTCTGCCAATGCCTAGAAAGACAGCTTAAATGTTATTTTCCTTCTTTCCGGGCGCCGGTATGTTTTAAAAGAAACACAGACAGTTATCAGTGGAGCCCTAAAGTAATTATATGTATTTTAGGTTCAAAGATGATCTTTAAACGCTGGGCAAAGAAGAAGCAAAATGTGTCAGGCTTAATTCTATAATTAAAAATAAAATAAAATAAGGGGCATGTGATTAGACAAGCAATTATGCATTGAGTAGCTTAACATAAATCGTGGGTAAAAATATATATATATATCAGAAACAATTTTGCGGGATTTAGCATGAGAACACCTTGTAAAGCATAATTGGATTAGGGAAGGCAGGAAGTGTGAATTTATCAAGAGGAACGGCTGGCTGCTTCACTAACTTGCAGGGGAAGAAAAGGGAAGTCAAAAACTTGTCTCAGTTTCACAGAGCTGGGGGGAACCTTGGAGGTCTTCTATTCTCACCCCCTTCTAAATCAAGAGAACCTAATGGCTGTCCAATCTCTTCTTAAAAACCCCCAGTGATGAAGCTCTCACAACTTCTGAAGGCAAACCGTTCCACTGGTTGATTATTCTTACTACCAGGAATTGTATCCTTAGTTCTAGGTTGCTTCTCTCCTTGATTTGATTTGATTTGATTTATTAGATTTATATACCGCCCTTCTCCCGAGGGACTCAGGGCGGTGTACAGCCGTGATAAAAAGACAATAACCCTACAAAGTTTAAAACCCATTTAAAACAGAATTAAACACATCTTGGCCTTCTTAGTTAAAACCCCATAATTTAAAATACTGAAATTTTAGTCAGCCAGGCCAGCCTGGTGAAATAACAAGGTCTTGAGGGCCTGGCGAAAAGTACGGAGATTGGGAATCGTACGCATCCCAGGGGGTAGTTTATTCCAGATGGCGGGTGCCCCCACAGGGAAGGCTCTCCCCCTGTGGGTCGCCAGCCTACACTGTTTTGCCGACTGCACCCTGAGGAGCCCCTCTCTGTGGGAGCATGTTGGTTGGTGGGAGGCTATTGGTGGCAGAAGGCGGTCCCGTAAGTATCCGGGCCCTAAGCCATGGAGCGCTTTAAAGGTGGTAACCAACACCTTGAACTGCACCCAGAAGACCACCGGGAGCCAGTGCAGCTCATACAGGAGAGGTGTCACTTAATCACCCGCACGGCTGCATTCTGGACCAGCTGGAGCCTCCGGGTGCCCTTCCAGGGGAGCCCCATGTAGAGAGCATTACAGTAGTCCAGAAGGGACGTGACGAGGGCATGAGTGACCGTGCGCAGGGTGTCCTGATCCAGAAAGGGATGCAACTGGTGCATCAGGCGAACCTGATAAAAAGCCCCCTTGGCCACAGCCACCCATTGCTTCTTGTCCTGACTTCAGGTGCTTTGGAGAATAGCTTGATTTCCTCTTCTTTGGGGCAGCTCCTCAAATATTGGAAGGCTGCTCTCATGTTGCCCCGATCCTTCTCTTTGTTAGACTAGGCTGGGTGTCAGCAACCTGTGGCTCCGGAGCTGCATGTGGCTCTTTGGGACCTCTGCTGTGGCTCCTTGTCAGGTGATCCCACCACTGCCTCTTGCCCTCCCCTCCCAATCACTCCTCACCTGGCCTGAGAAGGTAACGGTGACGACGGGGATGGAGAAGCGGCAGGGCAGAGACTGAGAGATACAGAGAGGGGAGAGGGAGGGAGAGAGAGATCAAAAGGGTTTTGTGATTCCTGGTGTTTTTTAACAACTGGTTCTCTGCCCTAATGACTGGCTGGGTAGGCGTGGCTACGGGGTCATGTGACTGGTGGTAGTGAGTGACATCAAGTAGGCCATGCCCACCCAGGTTTTGTGGCTCCCGGTGTTTTCTTTTCTGCGGGAAACAGGTCCAAATGGCTCTTGGAGTGTTTAAAGTTGCAAACCCCTGGACTAGGCATACTTAGTTCCCTTAGTAGTTGATCATGCTGATATTAACAGAATAACAGAGTTTGAAGAGACCTTGGAGATCTTCTAGGCCAACCCCCTGATAAAGGAGGAGACCATATACCATTTCAGACAAATGAAAACCTCCACTGTTGGAGCAGCCACAACTTCTGGAGGCAAGAAGTTCCACTGGTTGCTTGTCCTCACCATCAGGAAATTTCTCCTTCGTTCAGTACTCTTGTAACTTCAAAGGATCACTAAACGAATAGTTGTAAATTGAGGAGTTACCTGTCAGATCTGGATTGCACCTTGATTCTTAAGTCTCATCATCAAGAAACCTCATTTATTTATTTATTTTCTTATAGGGGGTAGGAGGCGTGGTGTGCCAAATAATTCACAATAATGTGTTTTATTTGAAACTAGCTGATAACTCAGGTATTTATTTATACCAATCCTGTATTAGACAGAAAAGGAATTATATCTATAGAGGCAACTCCACTGTGCTGTACAGTAGAAGCCATTTTAAGGCACAACAGGCTGTATCTTAACAGAACTTGAATCCAAAATGCATACTATCACTGTCAAAAGTACTGTGATTTGACACTATAGATATAATTCATTCCTTTTCATTTCAGCAACCCAGGCATTCCAGAGTTATGCTGGAACACACACACACACACACTCACACACACCCTGAGGGGTGTTAGGGGTGTCTTACCCCCCCCCCCATATTTTTTTCCAGAGAGTAAGTCATCTGTGTACCAAGTTTGATTGAAATTGCTTGAGGCGTTCCAGAGTTATGCTGGAACATACACACATACACACAGCCATAGATAGATAGATAGATAGGTAGGTAGGGAGGGAGGGAGGGAGGGAGGGAGAGAGAGAGAGAGAGAGAGAGAGAGATGATAGAGAGATACTGTAGATAGAGATAGAGAAAGAGATAGAGATAGAGATGATAAATAGATATGGACATGGACATAGACATAGACATAGACATAGACATAGACATAGACATAGACATAGACATAGACATAGACATAGACATAGATAAACAATCATTCAAATATGATACTGGAGGACTAGTTCACCCTTTCTCACCATACACGGCAATGCATCATGTTTCCTTATTAAACAGGGACCATTTTAAATGCACGGTGATGATGATAATTAGAGACAGTTTGCACAGTCAGGCATTTAATGGCCTTGGGAAGAAGCTTTGCATTCAGGAAGACGATAGCCATCAATCTGGGGACATTAGCCTGCATGCGAGAATGGTCATTTGCAATCACGAGGGATCAATCGAGTTTGATTCTCTGATAATCCGACCTAAGCACTTCAAAGGCAATAGAGTGAGACTAGAGGGCTAAAGCTGGACATTGTTTATATTTTAAATTCCCCCCACCCCCGAGCTTTTCATTTCAAGACAAGGTGGGAAAGTGTTCCTCTTCGACACAAAGAATTTTGTAAACAGGAATGGCCTGACAAATAGATACAGGGCAGTGGTGTAATCCTCTGAAGTCTGCTACCAGTCTACTACCGAGTGCACGCTTTGCGCATGGATGTGCACTTTGCGCATATGCACATATGCGCACCTGTTGTGCCTGCACAGCGCTAAAAAAGCAACATTTTGAAGCCTTCCAAGATTGCAAAGGTAAGTAGAACAACGATGGGGGTGGAATCCACTATGCCACTCGATTTAGATTAGCTAGAAAGCAGGAAATCTGGTGATTCTAGCTAATATAAATTGCACATCACAGCTGATCGTCGCTCAGCTTATCGTCAGAAATACTGTGTCAGCATTTCACGCTGCACTTACTCTAATGCTGACATAAGAAGGAGAAGCGGAGGCGTCTGGAACGGGACATTTGACTTTTTACCTCCTTATTTTCTCTGGAGATAATATCCCCTAGGAGATGGATGGGAGGGGGGAAATTCCTTTGAGTTGGAGCAGTAGATTAGAAGTAGAGTGACTTGGAAGATGGCCAATGAATGCAGAGGAGTGGGGGAAGGAAAAGGAGGGTCTTGGGTCAGGAAGTCAGTATTGGCTGCTATGAGTCGGTGTTAGAATGTCGTGCTTAATAAATGGAAGTTTTTTCATCAAAGTCTGTGTTTGAAATGCAATTTATTTGAAGACGACCTCGAAACCTGACATACCAGTTTGCTAAAACTGGTAGCATTTTTTATTACTAGTCCGAACTGGCAGCATTTCACCTCTGATTCAGGGCATTCTATTCGTAAGAAATGTATTCCACAATGCATAAATCAGTGTTTTTGAACTTGAAGAGGTGGGGACTTCAACTCCCAGAATTCCCTAGCCAGCTATTCTGTGAGTTGAAGTCCCCACCTCTTCAAGTTGCTGGGTGGGGAATTCTGGGAGTTGTTGTCCCCACCTCTTCCAGTTGTCACGGTTGAGAAAGGCTGACATATACACAGGGAAATCAAAGTCCTTTGGATGAACGAAAGCAAACTTTTGAATTGGGCAAATGAAGGGAAAGGCGCTTAAAATAGAAAGTGTGAAAATCTGCATTTTCGGCAGGCTATTTATAAAAGAGTTTTAAATGAACAGGAAAAAGGAAGACGCTGATCTCATCTCTCACAGCTTGCCACAGAAATATAGAGAGGCCATCTCAAAAGGCCTTGTTCTGGTTCAGGCAGCATGAACCAACTTTAATCGTTATTAACTACAAAGGAGGCCATGTCCAAACATGGTTTAATTCTTTGTGGAATAACTTCAAGGCGTCTTGTTGTTGTTGTTAGTTGCGAAGTCGTGTCCGACCCTTTGTGACCCCATGGACAACGTTCCTCCAGGCCTTCCTGTCCTCTACCATCCTCTGAAGTCCATTGAAGCTCACACCGACTGCTTCAGTGATTCCATCCAGCCACCTCGTTCTCTGCCGTCCCCTTCTTCTTTTGCCCTCAATCTTTCCCAGCATTAGGCTGTTCTCCAGGGAGTCCGTCCTTCTCATTAGGTGGCCAAAGGATTTGAGTTTCCTCTTCAGGATCTGGCCTTCTCAAGAGCAGTCAGGGTTGATCTCCTCTAGGACTGACCGGTTGGATGGACTTGCAGTCCAAGGGACTCGCAGGAGTCTTCTCCAGCACCAGAGTTCAAAGGCCTCCATTCTTTGGCGCTCAGCCTTCCTTGTGGTCCAACTTTCACAGCCAAACATTGCAACTGAGAAAACCTTGACTATACGCTCTTTTGTTGGCAGGGTGATGTCTCTGCTTTTTAGTACGCTGTCTAGATTTGCCATAGCTTTCCTCCCCAGGAGCAAGCGTCTTTTAATTTCTTGGCTGCAGTCCTCATCTGCGGTGGTCTTGGAGCCCAGGAAAATAAAATCGGTCACTCCCTCCATTTCTTCCCCATCAATTTGCCAGGAATTGAGAGGGCTGGGTGCCATGATCTTAGTTTTCTTAATGTTGAGTTTCAAGCCAGCTTTTGCACTCTCCTCCTTCACCCACATCAAGAGGCTCTTTAGTTCCTCTTCGCTATTTCTAAATGAATTCTATTTAGTAAAAATTCTGCCTTTGCTAAATGTAAGAACAAATGCAGGGAGACTGTTTGATTCGTTCGAAGCCACAATAGCACTGTAAAAGTGAATTGTGACCGGTCCCCGCACTTATAACCGTTACAGCATCTCCACTGTCATATGATCAAAATTTGGGGGTGTAGCAAGCAGCACTTATTTATGACGGATGCCATTGTCCTCATATGATCCCCTTTTGTGAATCATCTCAGAAAGCTTCCCCAAAGAAAAAGTCAATGGGGGGGGGGGAGCCAGATTCGCTTAACGACTCAATGATTTCCTTAACAACTGTGGCAGAAAGGGTCATATAAATTCACTTAACGACCGTCTCGCCTAGCAATGGAAATTTTGGGCTCGTAAGTCAAGGCATAACATTGTTTCAACTCTGGACTGCCTGTTTAGTGACCGTTTAAAGTTATTACGGCCCTGAAAAAATGTGACCCATGACCGTATTTCACACTTAACGACCATTGCAGCATTTCTAATGGTCACACGATCAAAATTCAGACGCTTGGCAACTGACTCGTATTTATGATGGTCGCAGTGTCCCGGGGTCACGTGATTTCCCCCCTTTCGCGACCTTTTGACAAGCAAAAGGGGAAGCCAAATTCACTGACCAGCCGTGTGACTACCTTAACAACGGCAGGATTCACTTAACAACTGCAGCAAAAAAACCGGTCGTAACAGACAATATACTGTTTAATTAAAAATGGATTTTTTATATGTTATAAAATAAAAAAAACTTGATGGGGAAAAAAAAAGTTCCTAACCTGGGGGAATGAACAACTGTCTCACTTAGCAGCAGAAACTTCAGACTCAATTCTGGTCATAAGTTGAGGACTACCTGAATAGGTGGAAATCCTGTTTCTAAATGAGCTTAAAATTGTTCGGCATTCATCCATGACTACAAAGTCTAAATCTCTCAACCTCCAGTAGCCACATGCAATTAGATCTTTACATCCTTTTTTAAAAAAAAAATCCTACAGCCTTGCAATATATATATATATATATATTTGCTAAAGTCACAGGCTAATTGGACGGTTGAAAATGTAGATATTTTCTCTTGCATTTGGCTAAGGCTGTGCCTGTCAGGGCTCCTCTGCTGATTTCCTTCTACTGCCTTAATTGGAGAGTTTAGCTTAGATGTTTGCTCCCGAGCGGAGAGGCATTATTCTCTTCTCAGAGCTGTCCCTGCAATCTATGGCATCACAGCAATTTTTAGCAAAGCACAGAGTCCCAATTCGAGACGTTAAGCTCGTTGGCCTTTTACTGAAAAAATCGGGAGCGTGAGAGGAGCGCAGCCGGAGGGTTAAAGAGCCTCGTGGGTTAGTTCAGTGTCTGCTCTGAAGATGAATAAATACGATTTAGTATTATGACAGCCGCTACGACTAAAATGCAAAAATCCAGAGCACCGCTGGATGTTAGAACGAGGAGAGCAGTGGTGGGTTGCTACCGATTCTCCCCGGTTCTTGCAAACAGGTTGCGGAAATTTTGAGTAGTTTGGAGAGTCAGTACCGACCCGCTAAAAAGATGCAAAATGACCAGCTGTCTGCAAGGAGCATCAATCCTTCCATTCCCCACCATTCAGTCAGAAGCTGAAGAAGCTTCTTGGATGAGAGGCGAAATGTCTTCAAAAGAAAAACCAGAAAGTTTCGGCAAAAGCACTTTTGGGACGACTTCAATCACAGGGTGTGAGCCCTTCAAGGTAGCAACAAAAGCACAACAATAAACACAAGTAGTCCTTGACTTACAACCATTCATTTAGTGGCTGAAGTTACAACGGCACTGAAAAAAAAGCAACCGATAGACGTTTTTTACACTTATGACCATTACACCTTTCCTTTGATCACATAATCAAAAATTCGGATGCTCGGCAACTGGCTCGTATTTATGACGGTTGTAGTATCCCATGGGGTCATGTGATCTCCTTTTGCGACCTTCTGACAAGCCAAGTCAATGAGGGAAAAGCCAGATTTGCTTAACGACCGTTTTAGTAGCTTAACTGCAGTGATTCATTGAACGACGGTGACAAGAAAGGTCGTAAAACGGGGCAAACCTCACTTCGCAAATGTTTCATTTAGCAACAGGGATTTGGGGCTCCCATTGTGGTCGTAAGTTGAGGACCGCCTGCACTGCAAAAGAAGCCTCCAGGATTACCGAATGACCTTGACAACGTGTCAGATTGGTCCAACAAGTGGCAACTTCAAATCTCAATCAACAAATGTTCTGTCTTGCACATTGGCAAAAAAAAAAAAAATCAAAACATAAAATGCAAATTAGATGGACATGATCTTGTAGATGACCCTCACTCTGTCAAGGACCTTGGAGTACTCGTTTCTAAAGATCTAAGTGCCCAAGTCCACTGTAACAACATTGCCAAAAAGGCATTAAGAGTTGTTAACCTAATCTTGCATAGCTTCTTCTCTGATAAAGTTGTATTACTAACCAGAGCATACAAAACATTTGCTAGACCAATTCTTGAATACAGCTCATCTGTCTGGAACCTGCACTGCATATCAGACATAAATACAATCGAGAGAGTCCAGAGATATTTCACGAGAAGAGTCCTCCATTCCTCTAACCGCAATAAAATACGTTACGCCACCAGATTCCAAATTTTGGGCTTAGACAATTTAGAACTACGCCAACTTCGGTCTGACCTAAGCATAGTACATAAAATTATCTGCCACCATGTCCTTCCTGTCAATGACTACTTCAGCTTCAACCACAACAATACACGAGCAAATAATAGATACAAACTCAAGGTAAACCGCTCCAAACTCGATTGCAGAAAATACGACTTCAGTAATAGAGCGGTCAATGCCTGGAATGCACTACCTGACTCTGTGGTTACTTCCCCAAACCCCCAAAACTTTAACCTTAGACTGTCTATTGTGGACCTCACCCCATTCCTAAGAGGTCTGTAAGGGGCGTGCATAAGAGCACCAGCGTGCCTTCCATCCCTGTCCTAATATTCCATTTTATTTACTCTTTTCATGTATTCAAATTACATTCATACTTTTACCTATTATCTTATATATGCTTGACAAATAAACTTATAATTATGATGCATAACATGTCTGAAATCCCAACATTGCTTTCTTCCACTTTGTGCCTCCAGTGTGTTCTTCCCGTGTGAAAAATTTATATCCACTCCCTGCACAGTGACCAAGATTCACCATGCTCGAACCTTGGGAAGTATCGTTGCCAAACAACCTCGTGATTTATTTACTCTTTGCCGGATGTATAACCTGCATCTTCGGAGGATTTATTTCGAACTTTGTAAGCCAGCCAATGAAAAAAAAAAGAAGAAGAAAAAGAAGAAGAACATGATCTAAAAGAAAAGAGGCAGGCTTGGGTTTTTTTCTTTTTCCAGCCGTAAAAAACACACACACACACATTAAAGGTAGCAAATGAAGTTTATTGCAAGAATTCTTATTCGGGCTCTACCCTGAAAGAGCAAGATAGATAGTTCGGATGCTTGAATTTTTTTTTCCCCAGTAGCTGAGATTGTTAAAATATATCTTAGCTTTCCGTCAAAAGTTATTTCTTTACGCCTTAACTCTAGTGGAGTTATGACTAATTGATGGATTCCTACTCTTCCTATTTCTCCTTCCCAAATTTGACTCATTCCTTTTATTAAAAGGAGCGGGTTTTTGTTTTTGTTTTTAATTTGATTTATGTACCGCCCTTCTCCGGAGACTCAGGGCGGCTTACAATGCATTAAGCAATAGCCTTCATACTTTTGTATATTTTATACAAAGTCAGCTTATTGCCCCCACAAACTGGGTCCTCGATTGACCTACCTTAGAAAGGATGAAAGGCTGAGTCAACCTTGAGCCCGGTGGGATTCGAACTTACAGTAATTCCAGACAGCTGGAGTTAATCACAATGCATTAGTCTGCTGAGCCACCAGGCCCCACCAGGTTGACATAACACATAGAATCGTAGATTTGGAAGGGACCTCGGAGGTCCTTAACCCAACCCACTGTTCAAACAGGAGACTCTATAACATTTTAGGCAAATGGCTATCCAACCTCTTCTTAAAAACTTCCAGTGTTAGAGCATTCACAGTTTCTGGTGGCGAGCTGTTCCACTGGTTAATTGTTCTCACTGTCCGGAAATTCCTCCTCAGTTCTAAGTTGCTTCTCTCCTTGATTGGTTTCCACCCGTTGCTTCTTGTCCTGCCCTCAGGGGCTTTGAAGAATCATTCTTTGATGCATCTTCACTACGGAATCCAGGACTCACATCCATAAAGAGAAGGGATAACCACAGTTCTGTAGACTTCAGGCATTATGGAGATAGAGACATGGTGTTGAATGTAGAACATGGAATCATAGGGTTGGACGAGAGGACCTCCGATGTCCCTTCGGAGACATCGAAGGTCCTCCTTCGGAGGTTGGTCCTCTCGTCCAACCCCCTGCTCAAGCAGGAAACCCAATACCATTTCAGACAAATGGTTGTCCAATCTCTTCTTGAAGGCCTCCAGTGATGGAATGCCCACAATTTCTGGTCGCAAGCTGTTTCTCCTTCGTTCCAGGTGGCTTCTCTTGGTTTCCATCCATTGTTTCTTGTCTTGCCTTCTGGTGCTTTGGAGAACATGTCGGCCCCCTCTTCTTTGGGGCAGCCCCTCAGATATTGGAACACTGCTATCCCATCTTCCCTAGTCCTTTGAATGAAAGATGGGTCTCTGTCTGTCTGTCTGTCTCTATCCCCCTCTCTGTCTGTCTGTCTATCTGTCTCTCTCTCTCTCTCTCTCTCTGTGTCTCTCTCTGTGTCTCTGTCTCTTTCACTCTCTGTGTCTCTCTCTCTCTCTCTCTCTGTGTGTCTCTCTCTGTGTCTCTGTCTCTTTCACTCTCTGTGTCTCTCTCTCTCTCTCTCTCTGTCTCTCTCTCTCTGTCTGTCTCTCTCTCACACACACACACACACACCACAATGCATACACACACTCACAGATGGGTCTCTTCCAGCCTTGGGGTGATTCCCAAACAAAATGCAATTACTTCCAGCCGGCAGGCTTTGCGCTCCGTTGGCGCGGAAGGAGAGCAGTTGGGGCAAGCAGGCGGATGAGCTCAGAACAAATGGCCCTCGCCGTTATCTTGACGTAGCTCCCTGGGTTTAGAGCAAAGACAAGCCACGATCATCACCTCTGATTAGGCAGCAGCCCAGGAGCTGGGCTAGCCCCCACCCCCACATCCCCCGAAGAGAGGGTGCTATGTGAATTTCAGCCTGGGTTAGGGACGTGCGCCAGGCTGAGGCTGAATTGCGCAGCGTCTGGGAAAGCGGAGAGGCTGGGCAGGGTCGCTCTGCTTCTCTCCAGGGAGCCCTTAAAATCCAGTCTGTACCCCCCCCCACACACCCTCGTTCTCCCCCAGAACCCTTCCATAGCCTGCCGAGGGATTTCCACGCAGGAAGCCATTGTGGTGTTGTGGAGAGGGCAAGGATGAAACCCACAAGGCAGGATGGAGGCAGCGTGCACAAGTGCAAGGTTTCCAATTGAACAGAGGTACAAATGCATTTGCTGGGCTAAGAGGCTCAGGCGGCCTTGTGTATCTATACACCAAGAGTGTTTAGTCTAATCCAGGGGTCACCAACCTTTCGGACCTCAGGGACCACTAAATTCATAATTTTAAATCCCACAAACCAGTAATATGATCTACCTAATGACCGGCTGGCTGGGTGGGTGGGTCTAGGTGGTCATGTGACTAGGTGGGCGTGGCCAACTCAATGTCACTCACGTCGAGGGGCACCTCACCAGATTCTACTTGCCCCTCCCTTCCCAGCCACTCCTCGCCTCCCTGCCCGGGTTTCTTAGGGCCCCAACAGGAAACAGTTGTTGGAGCTAAGCAGCCACCACGAGAAAGAGTTGGCAAAATAGCTCAGTTCAAATTGGATCTGACCGAGGAGGCTCAGCAGAAGCATCTCACTGAGGACTAGGAGCATAGGCTTTCCAAGCAGATGGAAGACTTGTGGGAGTGCAAGGCCAGGTACCAGCATCTGGAGGCTCAGCGGGCTGAGATGGTCAGCCAGTTCCAGGCCATGATGCAGTCCCACTGGACAAGGCCCTCCGGCTCTTCGCCACCAGTGGCCCTTCCCTCCAGCCTTTGCCCATACCAGGAGGCTGAAGCAGACCCCAAGTCAAAATTTCTGCCCCCCTCTGACCCACACAAGAAGACGCCAAAGGGGAAGACTCTCTGTAGCAACACAAACATTCATTGCACGTATCCAGCCCAGGGGCCATAGTTTGAGGACCCCTGATTAGTACAATATAAAAAAATGCAAATAATTTTTCTGAGGACCACCAAAATTTTCTCGCAGTCCACCAGCGGTCCACAGATCACCAGCTGGTGACCACTGGTCTCATCTACTCTAGTTTACTTATACCCCACCTGTATTATTATGTTGATGGTCTAGTAGTGGTTAAGGCACCAGCCTAGAAATCGAATCCTGATTTAGGCCTGAAAGGCAGCTGGGTGACTTTGGGCCAATCACCAGGAGACTCTGAGTTCTAGTCCCATCTTAAGTTGGATGACTGTGGGCCAGTCCCTTTCTCTCTCTCAGCCCAGCCCACCTCACAGGGTTGATGTTGTGGGGAAAATAGGAGGAGGAAGGTTTGTTGGAGATGTTTGCCACCTTGAGTTTTTTTTTGTAAAAAAAATAAAGGTGGGAAATAGATAGATATAGATAGATAGATAGATAGATAGATAGATAGATAGATAGATAGATAGATAGATAGTTCTGCACCAATTCAGGAAGCTCGAACTGCCCAAGGAGCTGCTGATCCAGTTCTACAGAGGAATGATGGAGTCTGTCATCTGCACCTCCATAACTGTCTGGTTTGGCTCTGCAACCCAACAAAACAGACGGAGACTTCAGAGGATCATTAGAACTGCAGAAAAAACCATGGCTACCAACCTGCCTTCCATGGAGGACCTGTCTACTGCACGAGTCAAAAAGAGGGCTGGGAAAATATTTACAGACTCCTTCCATCCTGGACATAAATTATATCAACTCCTACCCTCAAAACAATGCTGTAGAGCACTGCACACCAGAACAACTAGACATAAGAACAGTTTTTTCCTGAACGCCATCACTCTGCTAAGCAAATAATTTTCTCAACACTGTCAAACTATTTACTAAATCTGCATCACTATTAATCTTCTCATTGTTCCCACCACCCATCTCCTTCCACTTATGGCTGTGCGACTGTAATTTTGTTCCTTGTATCCTTACGATTTATATTGATATTGTTTCCAGATTGCTTATTATTTACCCTATGACTACCATTAAGTGTTGTACCTTATGATTCTTGATGAATGTATCTTTTCTTTTGTGTACACTGAGAGCCTATGCACCACAGACAAATTCCTTGTGTGACCAATCACACTTGGCCAATAAAAAAATTCTATTCTGTTCTGTTCTGTTCTGTTCTGTTCTGTTCTGTTCTGTTCTATTATTCTGCATTCTATTCTATTCTATTCTATTCTATTCTACTCTACTCTACTCTACTCTACTCTACTCTACTCTACTCTACTCTATTCTAGATAGATGCATGCATACATACATACATACAGATGGACAGATAGAAGAGAGAGAGAGGGAGGGAGGGAGGGAGGAAGGGATGGATGGATGGATGGATGGAAGGATGAACGAACACAGATAGTAGAAAAGATAGAAAGATGGATGGATGGATGGATGGATGGATGGATGAATAGATAGATAGATAGATAGATAGATAGACAGACAGACAGACAGACAGACAGACAGACAGACAGACAGACAGACAGACAGACAATTATGGTTTGTAGCACAGTCAGCCAGTCGTTCAGACTGAATTTGTCATTTTTGTGCACCTCTCGACTCCTTCCCAAGGACCCAATAGAAACAAATGTGGATTGGCAATGGCCATGTATATATGACGATTGGACTGTCCGGGGTTATATGATCCCCATTGATCCCTTTCCCAGCTGTCTTCTGACAAGCAAAGTTACTGATCGAAGCCAGATTGGCTTAACGACTACCCAACATAGGGTAAACACTTCTGGAGATTTGCTGAACAACGGGGGCAAACCCGGGATCAGAGCTCCTTGAACAGCTGCCTCGCTTAGCAACGGAAACTGCTAAGAATACCCTCGCAAACGGGAGGGCATCCTTCCGAGGACAAACTCTGGCCAGGTGTTTGGATGAAGCCAGCAACGGTCACAGTCTGATGTACACAACACCGCCGCACCCGTCCCGTCCCTCGAGCTCCTATCACCCCACAAAATGGCATGCGTTAGAAAGCTGGTTGCTAACATATCAACTCCGACTCAAAGGAGAGCAGATGCCAGGCTGCTATTTTTGACAGAAACCTGGCAACTCCTCCTCCCTCTCCCCTCTCCCCCCCTCCCCCGTCTCCCAGAAAACATCGCAAAGACTTGACTCGTTGTCATCGAGCAACAAGTCTCCCCATCTGGCAACGAGAGCAATCGGCCAACCGTGTGCGATGTTGGGCCTGTGGTGTTTTGCATTCGCACTTTCTCCGTAATTCTGGGAAGGGGGGGGCAGGGGCGTAAAGGAATCTAGGCTAGCTGCCAAATCTTGTTCCCTACACAGCATCGGTGAAGGAGCCGAGGGTTGGTTGAGGGGCTCGCCCACTTTGACCCCTGACCTCCTGCTGTCTTTGCCTGACTCTTAGCATCTGGTCTCTGAGATGGCTGCCTTGCTCTTCCTGGCGGTAGGGTCAGCCCGGCATTTTGAGTCATTAATATGAGAGTAAGGAAGGAGTTCCCAGAACTAGCGCTTGAAGTGGTAGCCTCAAGACATCCATCATAGAATAGAATAGAATAGAATAGAATAGAGTAGAGTAGAGTAGAGTAGAGTAGAGTAGAGTAGAGTAGAGTAGAGTAGAATACAATACAATACAATACAATACAATACAATACAATACAATACAATACAATACAATACAATACAATACAATACAATACAATACAATAGAACAACAGCTGGAAGGGACCTTGGAGATCTTCTAGTCCAACCCCTGCTTAGGCAGGAAACCCTACACCACTTCAGACAAATGGTTATCCAACACCTTCTTAAAAGCTTCCAGTGTTGGAGCAGCTACAACTTCTGGAAGCAAGTGGTTCCACTGATGAATTGTCCTCACTATCAGGAAATTTCTCCTGAGTTCTAAGTTGCTTCTCTTCTTGATGAGTTTCCACCCGTTGCTTTTTGTCCTGCCCTCCGGGGCTTTGGAGAATAGCTTCAATAGAATGGAATTGAGCTGAGGCGGCGCAGTGGTTAGAGCGCAGTACTGCAGGCTACTTCAGCGGACTGCTAGCTATAGTTCAGCAGATCGAATCTCACCGGCTCAAGGTTGACTCAGCCTTCCATCCTTCCGAGGTGGGTAAAATGAGGACCCAGAGTGTTGGGGGCAAGAGGCTGACTCTGTAAACCGCTTAGAGAGGGCTGTAAAAGCACTATATAAGTCTATGTGCTATTGCTGTTGCTATTGACTCCCTCTTCTTTGGGGCAACCCCTGAGATATTGGAAGACTCTGCACTCTTTCCATAGTCTCCACATCTTTTTTACATCGTGGCAACCAAAACTGGATGCAGGATTCCAAGTGTAGCCTTACCAAGGCCTTATAAAGTGGTATCAACACTTCACGTGATCTTGATTCTATCCCTCTGTTTATGCAGCCTAGAACTGTGTTGGCTTTTTTGGCAGCTGCAGCACAGAGCTGGCTCATATTTAAGCAATTGTCCACTAGGACTCCAAGATCCCTCTCACAGTTACTACTATTGAGCAAGGTACCACGTACACTGTACCTGTGCATTTAGTTTTTCTTGCCTAAATCATAGTTTATTATTTCACCCAAAAAGACATTGGTGGTGCTCTGGTGAACCTCTGCCCATTATCTCAGAGACGCCTTGGAGAATGGTGAAGTTGTAAATCGTTAGAAGAGGAAAGAGATCCGGTCTTTACAAAAGAGAACCTACAGATCAACCTGACATCAAGAGAAGTTCTAGAATTCTATAAATCAGTGTTTCCCAACCTTGGCAACTCGAAGATATCTAAACTTCAACTTCCAGGGCTGGCTAAGGAATTCTGGGAATTGAAGTCTAGATTTACAGATACAGATTAACAGAGTTGGAAGGAACCTTGAAGGTCATCTAGTCCAACTCCCTCTCCAAGCAGGAGACCCTATACTATTTCTGACGGATGGCAGTCCGGTCTCTTCTTGAAAGCCTCCAGGGATGAAGCTCCCACAATTTCCGATGACAACTTCTGTTCCATGGGTTGATTGTTCTCCCTGTCAGGAAATTTCTCCTTATTTCTAGGTTGAATCTCTCCTTGATCAGTTTCCATTCATTATTCCTTGTCTGGCCTTCAGGTGCTTTGGAGAATAGCTTGATCCCCTTCCTCCTCTCTGTGGCAGCCCCTCAAATATTGGAAAACTGCTATCCTATCTCCCCTGGTCCTTCTCTTCACTAGACTAGCCAGGCCCAGTTCCTGCAACATTTCATCGTATGTTTTAGCCTCCAGTCTCCTCATCCTCTTGGTTGCTCTTCTCTGCCATCTTTCTATGTTTCTTGAAGGCATCTTCAAGTCGTCAAGATTGAGAAGGTTATAAGGATGATAAAGAGACCAAATTCTAAAACTCTGTAACATCATGGATAAATATCAGAAAGCAGCTCTTATTTGTCAAGAACAACCCTTGTCGAAATAACTTTGTCTCGTTTTTTTTTATGTGGAACAGCCTTTAATACTTCTTCCTAAGCTTCATGAATCACCCGGAGATAGATTGAGTGGCCCTGTATGCTTTTCAAATAAATAGACTGTGGGAAGGCTGTAGATGTAATGTCTCTTGATTTCAGTGAAGCATTTGACGAAGTATCTCACAGCGTTCTAATTAACAGGATACTTAGTCTTGGGCTGGATGAAGGAGCCACCAATGATAGTTGGATTAGACTAGATTTTAAGGAAAGCCTTCAGTTGCACGAGAAAATACTCCGATGTTGTGTTGAGATTCAGAATTAAAAGGCAGTTGGCTTATTCGTTCATTCGTTGAATTTATGGCTGAATAACACAGTTGGAAGGACTTTGGAGGACTTTTTAGTCCAATCCCCTGCCCAAGCAGGAAATCCTATACCTGTGATGGCGAACCTATGGCACATGTGCCACAGGTGGCATGCATAGCCATATTGGTGGGCCCATGAGCTCAGCTCCAGAAGTTGCAAACAGGCCATTTCTGGCCTCCGGAGGGCCTCTGGTGGGTGGGGAAGGCTGTTTTTGCCCTCCCCAGACTCCTAGAAAGGCTCTGGAGCCTGGGAACAGCAAAAGACGGGCCTTCAGTCCCATCAGAAGTTGGCAAACAGGCCATTTCTGGCCTCCGGAGGGCCTCTGGTGGGTGGGGAAGGCTGTTTTTGCCCTCCCCAGACTCCTAGAAAGGCTCTGGAGCCTGGGGACAGCAAAAAATGGGGCTTCCAGTCCCAGCAGAAGTTGGCAAATAGGCCATTTCCAGCCTCCAGAGGGCCTCGGTGGATGGGGAAGGTTTTTGTCCTCCCCAGACTTCTAGAAAGACTCTGGAGCCTGGTGAGAGAGAAAAACGGGCCTACCGGGCCATCACATGCCAAGAGAGTGGGGAGCGTGGGGGGTCACACACACATGCGCAGGGGTGGGGCGCACAGAATTATGGATGCAGGCACACGAGCGTGCGGCACCCCCCCCACCCCTGCTGCTCCTGGCACATGATGGCAAAAAGGTTAGCCATCACTGCCCTATACCATTCGAGACAAATGATTGTCCAATCCTTTCTTAAAAACCTTTCTGTGATGGAGCGCCCACCACTTCTGGAGGCAAGTCGTTCTACTAATTAATTGTCCTGACTGTCAGGAAATTTTCTCCTGAGTTCTAGGTTGCTTCTCTCCTTGATGAGTTTCCCTCCGTTGGTTCTTGTCCTGCCTTCAGGGGCTTTGGAGTTCTTGTGAACATTTTCGATGGGCCTCTTTTTTCCCCAATGTTCTTTGGAAGCAAGCGAGAACTTGTGTGGTGGTGGTGGTGGTGGTAGTGGAGCAGCTGTCTCTGGGAAAAAAAACCCGAGGGCTTGAAGAGCTTTAACTAATTAGACACCACAGGAAGAGTTATTTTCCCAACCTTCTGAGTTTTCCTTCCGAGGAACTAAAACTAACCTCTCCAAAAATTCTGGAGGACATCCATTACATTTATGGGACCCTCCGGAGTTTCAACCAGAAGCTGACAGGCTCAGGGCCAGCTGTTCAGAGCAGTCCTGTAAGCACTAAACAGCCTGGCTAGGGAAACCAAAACAATGAAAGCTGATTGCAATTAGAATGACACCCGCCACAGAGTTGACTGCTAATGAGAAGATGCAGAGAGATGCCGGGGGCTTCTGGAGAAGGAATGGTGAACGGAAGACTCTTTCACTATGTGCAGAATAACAATTGTGGTGGAATCAAGAGGCCGGGCTCTTCAAGATTCCTCTCTGGATAAAGAGAGGCCTTGAGATCGTCCATGAGTGCTCCGGACAATTGGTCCTTCTGGGAAGCTCTGCAAGACGAAGGAATGCCATTTTTATCCAAGCTTTGATTGGACATAGTCTTGGCCTACTTCCTTTCTTGGGACTTTCATTTTGGCCTGGTTAATTGCTTTTTTAGATTATCAAGAATCTATTATCAAGTTTCCTTCAGTCCGTAACGTCCCAAGGATGCTTTTTCCAAAAGAACTAAGGAGAATTCACTAAGAATACACTAAGGCAGAAGCTTGTTCATCCTATGGATAAAACACCCAGGCAGGAACTGAGCAATGTGGTATATGCTGTAGAATCCAGTGAGCCATGTGTAGATCCGTACGCTGGGGAAACAAAACAGCCACTTCACAAACGCATGGCCCAACATAGGAGAACAAACTCATCAGTACAAGATAGCAGTCCGCTAGCATTTGAAAGACGAAGGCCACTCTTTTGAAGACAGCAAAGTCCATATTTTGGACAGAGGGGAACACTGGTTTAAAAGAGGGGTTAAAGAGGCCATCTATGTCAAAATTGAACAGCCCTCCCTCAACAGAGAAGAAGGGATATGACATCTATCTCCAGTCTTCAACACAGTCCTTTCAACAGTTCCAAGAAGGCCCCACACCTGAAGAAGGGTCTCCTGCTTGAGTGTATGTGTGGGGAGGGTGGGGGTGGAGTAGATGACCTATAAGGTCCCTTCCAATTCTGTTAATCTGCTAGAATCAGTTATGATGATACACATCTCAAAGTGGCAGACTGTGGTTCTTTCAACTGTTCTCCACTGTCTCTCTCTACCTCGTTCCGTCTTTACACAAACCACAGTTGGCTCTTTGTTCTTGCTCGCTCTTGCCGAAATCCAATTTCGGAGAAGAAGCAGTGGTTGCTCCAGATGTCCTTTGTTAAATCTGGAAATTTGAAAGGATCACAGGAGGAGCGGAGCTGAAGTAATAGGCAACACGAAGGAGGTCAGGAGACGCAACCGGGCAGCCTTTGAAGCAAATCTCTTCCCGAGCTTCCCTCACAATTCAGGACTCGCACGGCGTGTGCCTCAGTGACACTCGTAAAGTCACATCCTTACATTTTTTTTCTCCCATCTGTTTTTGACAAGAGACATAACTTTCTTACTTACTTTTCTGGCCAAAATGAGACAGGCTGCAGATCAGAAGTGGGTTTCAGCAGGTTCTGACCAGTTCTGGAGAACCGATAGCAGAAATATTGAGTAGTTCGGAGAACCGGTAGTAAAAATGCTGACTGGCTCCGCCCCCATCTAGTCCCTGCCTCCCGAGTCCCAGCTGATCGGGAGGAAATGGGGATTTTGCAGTAACCTTCCCCCGGAGTGGGTGGAAATGGAGATTTTACAGTATCCTTCCCCTGCTACGCCCACCAAGCCACGCCCACTAAGCAATGCCACACCCACCAAGCCACGCCCACAGAACCAGTAGTAAAAAAATTTGAAACCCACCACTGCTGCAGATGTGTTGGGATTACAACTCCCCAAATTCCCAGACTGGGGAAAAACAGCAGGATAAATAAATTGTCTACACAGAGGAGAGGTCAATGTTGATTTCTTCCTACAGATAATCCTTGACGTACAACGGTTCATTTAGTGACAGCTCGAAGTTACAACAGCACTTAAAAAAAAAGCAAGTTACGACTTTTTTCATAGTTACAACCGTTTGCCATATTCACATGATCACATGATCAAAATTCAGATGCTCAGCAACTCCTATTTACGACGGCTGCAGTGTCACCCGCAGGTCGTGTGATTCTCTTTTGCGACCGTCGGACAAGTGAAATCCATGGATTTCACCATGGGGGATTTGCTTTTCTGGCTTAGTAATAGCAGTGACTCACTTAACACCTGCGGCAAGAGAGGTTGTAAAATGGGGCAAAACTCACTTGACCACTGTCTCGCTTAGCAACCAAAATTTTGGCTCAATTGTGGTCACAAGGTGAGGACCAACTGTACTTCCGATGTCAATCAGAAAACCCCTGAGGTTGCAATTGGGAAAGTGGAGAAGGGAAATTTAGAAATGCGGGGCATATTTTCAGTCTGTTGAAGTGGGTTTCTCACCACAAAACAGGTCAAAGGGGTTTCAGGTAGTTAGACTACTCCTGCGAGGTAGTCTAGATAAGAAGCAAAACCAGAAGGACGAGCTCTGATGATGGTGCTGACCAGTGGTGGGATTCAAATAATTTAACAACCGGTTCTCTGCCCTGCTCTCTACATGGGGCTCCCCTTGAGGAGCATCCGGAGGCTCCAACTGGTCCAGAATGCAGCTGTGCGGGTGGTTATGGGAGCGACTCGTCGCTCCTGGGTAACTCCCCTCTTGCGCGAGCCGCACTGGCTCCCGGTAGTCTTCTGGGTGCGTTTCAAAGTGCTAGTCACCATCTTCAAAGCGCTCCATGGCTTAGGGCCGGGGTATTTACAGGACCGCCTTCTGCCAATGAATATCTCCCACCGCCCGATACGCTCTCACAGGGAGGGCCTCCTCAGGGTGCCGTCGGCCAAACAATGCCGGCGGGTGGCCTCCAGGGGGAGAGCCTTCTCTGTGGGGGCTCCTGCCCTATGGAATGAACTGCCCCCGGATATAAGAAGGATCCCCGACCTCCGTGCCTTCCGTCATGCTCTGAAGACTCTATTGTTCCATCAAGCCGGCCTGACTGAATAAATTAATTTTAAATGGGTTTCAAATTGGTTTTAAAGGGGTTTTAGTAAGGGGTTTTAAATTTACGGCCAAATAGCTTTAATTTATTTTAGTAGTTTTAATTTTTGTGTCTGATTGTTTTAATATGTCTGTGAACCGCCCTGAGTTCCCTGGGAGAAGGGCAGTATAGAAATGTAATAAACTAAACTAAACTAAACTAACTAAACTAATAACCAGCTGGGTAGGCGTGGCTTGGTGGTCATGTGCCCATGTGGGTGCGGCCAACTCAACGTCACTCACGTCGATGGGCACTTTGCCTTAGTTGTTACAATGTAACCAGGCTTAATCAGAGAGGCAGTTTCTGTAAGCAGGGCAATAAAGATTAGGCTAGAAATAACAGCAGAATGTTTCCTCCCTGCATTCCTTACAGGATTAGTCCTGTCAAGTGGAAAAAAACAAAAGAAGATTCTCTGAACTGCTTAGAAAGTTAACAACCGGTTCTCCGGAATAGGTGCGAACTGGCTGAATCCCACTACTGGTGCTGACCAGAGGTGGGTTGCACATATTTTTACCACCAGTTCACCGCACCCATGCGCCTTCTGTGCGTGCGCCCAGCCTCAAAAACATGGCTAAATAGGACAGCATAGTGCCAGGGCATGCCGGGGCAGAATGGCAGGCCCACACACAAGTGCCACTACCGGTTCGTCTGAACCGGTCTGAACCAGATGAATACCACCACTGGTGCTGAGTAGATAACTGAGTAGATAGGATGGTGTCACCTAGTTTGGGTCATGAAATGCCTGCCAGAAAATCACCAAAGCTCAGAGAGCAGCCAAGATCCCCTCATTTCAACCTGGAGCTCCAAATCTTCTCCTTTATTAGGACTACGGGCAGTTCTATCTTTCGAGTAAGGTCACGTTAACAGAATCTTTCAAGTCTGGAAGTACCCCTCTCCTCCCCTCCCTCACTTTTTCTCTTCCCCAAACTGGGGAGGGACCCCTTCTGAGAGGCTTTCTCCATCCCTCTTCCCGTGGACTCAGATTTCATTTATCAGACCACTGACCACTAGGTCAGGGGTGTCGAACTTGATTTCATTGAGGGCCACATCAGGGTTGTGTTTGACCTTGTTAGGGGATGGAGTGTGTGTGGGGGGGGCAGAGTGGGCATGGCCTGATCGATGTCACTCATGTCGGGGGTGCCTGTGGCAGCCCGAGCGCTATGCCAACGAAAACAGACTCCCAAGCTCTGTTTCCGTTGAACCCCTAATCCAATAGAGCACATTTTAACAATTCGGGTATAATTTAGGTGTTCCTATTGGTTCTGAAATCATAGAAGGAAAATTTGGATTCAACTTTTTCATCAGCTGTTCAAAATTCGGATTTCTGCACCAAGCAGGAAGTTGGACATCAATAAGACTTTTCAATGGCTTTCTTTGCTCAGGAGCTGTCCGCTATGTTGGTACTGAAAGTAACAGCTAGCACACAACAAGCAAGCTTAATTGCTTCAACTGTGTTGCCTTTGAGAAATGACGGCATTTTAAGTCATGGGTTGTCCAAACTTTTGCAACTTTAAGACATGTGGACTTCGACTCCCAGAATTCCCCAGCCAGCCATGTTGGCTGTGAGATTCCGGGAGTCAAAATCTACAAAGTCTTAAAGTTGCCAAAGTTGGATGAACGCCTCTGTTTTTAGGTGTTTTAAGAAAAAGTTTCCTCTTCCACATCTTTTTTTCCCCTGAATATTTTGGATTGCTTCCTTTCTCTTCAAAATCAAAGAACTGGCCACCCAGATTTTAAAAAATGTAACGTTAGACAGCAGTAGGCCGTCTTTACTATGACACTGAAAAAAATGACTTATGTCCAGTTTTCAAACTTATGACCATGGCAGCATCCCCATGATCACCCAATCAAAATTCAGATGCTTGGCAACTGATTCATATTTATGATGGTCGCAATGTCCCAGGGTTACGTAATCCCCTTTTGCAAACTTTCAACAAGCAAACTCAACAAGGAAGCCAGATTCGCTTAATTATGGTGTTACTCTTTTAACGATGGCAGAGATTCACTTAGCAACAGCGGCAGGAAAGAGGCGGTAAGATAGGGCAAAACTCACTTAACAACTGTCTTGCTTTGCAGCGGAAATGTTGGGCTGAAAAACGCCGAGATCGAATTGGGCTCAAGAATTACAGTGGCAACATCGTCACCTTCATCTCCTCAAAGGAAGTTGTAGCTGTAAAAGTCATACACTTGGATGTTGAGAACTAGAAACTTGGGGGAAAGCGATCATTTTAATGTACGGTTTGTTAGCACAGGAGCAGAATGCTACATCTCCAATTGTGGTCGTAAGTCAAGGACTACCTGTTATTTCAACGGCCTATTTGATACCAATTTTCTCTGCCCAGTGTTGAATGTTATAAAACTTAGAACTAAGGAAAAGTTTCCTGACAGGTACAACAATTAATCAGTGGAACAACTTGCCTCCAGAAGCTGTGAAGGCTCCAACACTGGAAGTTTTTAAGAAGATGTTGGATAACCATTTGTTTGAAGTGTAGGGTTTCCTGCCTAAGCAGGGGGTTGGACTAGAAGACCTCCAAGGTCTCTTCCAACTCGGTCCTATTCTCTTCTCTTCTCTTCTCTTCTCTTCTCTTCTCTTCTCTTCTCTTCTCTTCTCTTCTCTTCTCTTCTATTCCCATTCCCATTCCCATTCCCATTCCCATTCCCATTCCCATTCCCATTCCATTCCATATTTTCTATTCTATTCCCATTCCCATTCCATTCCATATTTTCTATTCTATTCTATTCTATTCTACATCCCATCCCATCCCTTATTCTATTCTATTCCATTCCATTCCATTCCATTCCATTCCATTCCATTCCCTATCCTATCCCATCCCATCCCATCCCATCCCATCCCATCCCATCCCATCCCATCCCATCCCATCCCATCCCATATTCTATTCTATTCTATTCTATTCTATTCTATTCTATTCTATTCTATTCTATTCTATTCTATTCTATTCTATTCTATTCTATTCCATCCCATCCCATCCCATCCCATCCCATCCCATATTCTATTCTATTCTATTCTATTCTATTCTATTCTATTCTATTCTATTCTATTCTATTCTATTCTATTCTATCCCATCCCATCCCATCCCATCCCATCCCATCCCATCCCATCCCATATTCTATTCTATTCTATTCTATTCTATTCTATTCTATTCCATCCCATCCCATCCCATCCCATCCCATATTCTATTCTATTCTATTCTATTCTATTCTATTCTATTCTATTCTATTCTATTCTATTCTATTCTATTCTATTCTATTCTATTCCATCCCATCCCATCCCATCCCATCCCATCCCATCCCATCCCATCCCATATTCTATTCTATTCTATTCTATTCTATTCTATTCTATTCTATTCTATTCTATTCTATTCTATTCTATTCCATCCCATCCCATCCCATCCCATCCCATCCCATCCCATCCCATCCCATATTCTATTCTATTCTATTCTATTCTATTCTATTCTATTCTATTCTATTCTATTCTATTCATAGGTGCTTCCGGCATGAATAAAGCAAGCACCAAGATGGCGGGTCCCAGCAATCTTATTATTATTATTGGTTCTCGTTCCTATTATCTCAATGGCATTTGGGGTGGGAATTGCTTCTGTATTTCCTGGAGTGCGTTTTGTCCCATCATATTCTGGCAATGCCCAGGAGCTTTTCAGCAACGTGATGTCTGGCCAAATAAACTTCATAAAATCATATCGGAAAGCGGTACGGAGTCACCTTCATCTTAATTTCACTCTGTGCGCCGCTGCTTCCAGCGCGCGCTCTCTTCAGGAGAGGGAGGTAAACAGAAGGGAGGATTCTTGGCATCGGGACTAGCGAAACAAGGAAGGTTTCTATGTTGTTTGAAATCTGTGAATTTCACCCAGCTGATGAAACGTCCGGGCATCGCACCAAGAATTGCAGATATCTAACAATGTGTAGCGGAATGTAGTCTGGAGTCCCAGAAGGCAGGGACTGCTTTCCAGGCAGGGATGGGTTTCACATATTCTTAACACTGGTTCGCCGCACGCACTCGCTTCACGCGCACGCCTTCTGCACATGCGCCCAGCTTTCCGCATGCTCGCTTCATGCGCATGCCTTCCACGCATGTGCCCGGCCTTCCATACATGCTCTTTCCTTGCATGCCTGCGTGCATGCCTCCTGCGCATGCACCCGGCCTCAAAAATGTGGCTAAATAAGACAGCACTACATCTGGGCCGACCCGCAGTCTCCGCTACCAGTTTGCCCGAACTGGAGTGAACCAGCTGAATATCACAGTCTCCGCTACCAGTTTGTTCGAACAGGAGCAAACCGGCTAAATACCATTTCTGTTTCCAGGGGACAATAAGATAGGGAAGTTTGAAAAGTTTGGTTGACAAAAAAAAAAGGTTAAAACGGCTAACAATTTTCAAAGTACATCCGTTGTTATTAATAAAGGAGAATATTTGTAGCTCTGGGTTGAAAATGGGGGTCCTCGGTGCTCTCTGAGCTTGGCAACTGGTTCATATTTATGACGGTCGCAGTATCCCGGGGTCACTTATCCCCTATAGTGACCTTCTGACCAGCAAAAATCAACGAGGAAGCCCCGATTCACTTAACAACCATGTTCCTAACTTAAAAGACTACAATGATTCACTGAACAACCCTCGCAAGAAAAGTCGTAAAACGGGGCAAAATTCATTGAACAAAGGTCTCATTTAGTGCCATACATTTTTGGCCCAATTGTGGTCATAAGTCGAGGACTGCCTGTTATGCTGTGCAAACACAAGTCACGGTTTCCTTGCATCTTCCCTTTATTTTGTTTTTCCCACTGGCCGTTTTTGGATTGTAAAACGTTTTGGGGGACAAAGAATCATGAACAGCGGGAAGCACAATGTGCAGAGATGGTGCTAAATCCACCATGTAGCCTGGATGTCCATCCGTCAAACAGCATGTGAAAGAAAAATATGGACTCATTCTCTAAATCAGGGGTCTCCAACCCTGGCAACTTTAAGATTTGTGGACTTCAACTCCCAGAATTCCTCAGCCCTTGTGGACTAGCTCCTTGTGGATTAGCTGCCAGCTGCCTGCAATTATTGCGAGTTCAAATCTCACCAGGCTCAAGGTTGACTCAGCCTTCCATCCTTCCGAAGTAGGTAAAATGAGGACCCGGATTGTGGGGGCAATAAGCTGACTTTGTATAAAAAAGAACACCGCTTGGGGGGGTGGGAGCAAAAGTCCTACTAAGTATGAAGGCTATTGCTTAACGCATTGTAAATCGCCCTGAGTCTCTGTAGAAGGGCAGCATATAAATCGAACCAATAAATAAATAAATAAATTTCAACTCCCAGAATTCCTCAGCCCTTCTGGACTTCAACTCCCAGAATTCCTCATCCCTTGTGGACTTCATCTCCCAGAATTCCTCAGCCCTTGTGGATTTCAACTCCCAGAATTCCTCACCCCTTGTGGTTTTCAACTCCCAGAATTCCTCAGCCCTTCTGGACTTCATCTCCCAGAATTCCTCAGCCAGCAAAGCTTCCAGGGGAATTCTGGAAGTTGAAGTCCACAGGTCTTAAAGTTGCCAAGGTTGGAGACCCCTGCTCTAAATAGACAAAAACAAAGAATGGAAACTTAGAAGTAAGCAAGTTAAAGAATAAAGAGGCATATTTCAGAAGGAGGTTGAGCTGACAACCATTTGGAAAGCCGTGGGAGGACTAGATAGATTGATCGTTATCTCCCTTTTGAACTGCACCTCTTTGCAAATGGAATCAATAATTCAGATCAAATCTATCTGACTGAACGATCAGGTTGGATAAGTCACATCCCACTGACTTGTCAAATGTAATCAGCTTCGCTCCTCAAAACTGACCAGAGAATTTCTGACGGGAGGATCCTCAGTGCTCTCTGAGCTGGGTTCTTTTCTTGTAGACGCTTCATTAAATGAAGTGAAATCATTAGGGATGATGATGATGATGATGATGGTACCCAGTTTGAGTAATGAAACTTATGCAAGGAAACAACCGCGCTCACAGAGCACCAAGGAGCTCACAGTCCTCTCCTCCTCCTCCTCCTCCTCCTCCTCCTCCTCCTCCTCCTCCTCCTCCTCCTCCTCCTCCTCCTCCTCCTCGTCTTCTTTCTCCCCTTCCTCCTCTTCACAAAATCCCACTTCCTTGTAGCACTGATGATATTGCCTAATTTGGTAATGAAATGTCTGAAAAAAAAATAACTATGTTCAGAAAATAACCAAGCTCAGCGAGCACTGAGGATCCCACAATCGTCGTCCTCCTCCTCCTCCTCTTCCTCCTCCTCCTCCTCCTCCTCCTCCTCCTCCACAAACCCCACTCCCTTCTACCACTGATGATATTACCTAGTTGGGTAATGAAACGTCTGAAAAAAAAATAACCAAGTTCAGAGAGCACCAAGGACCCCACAGTTGGCCCCCCTCCTCCTCCTCCCACAAACGCCACTCCCTTCAACACTGATGATGTTACCTAGTTTAGGTAATGAAACGTCTGCTAGAAAATCGCCAAGCTTAGAGAGCACCAAGGACTTCTCATTTCAATCCTGAACTAGAAATATTCTCCTTTATTAATTTGAACTGGCTTTCAGATGAGCCTCGCAGTATATGGCTAGAGGAACTGGTGAAACACAACATACCCAAAGCCGCATAACACATTTTTATTTTATTTTATTTTATTTTAATTTGTGATTTATATGCCGCCCTTCTCCAGAGACTCAGGGCGGCTTACAATGCGTTAAGCAATAGCCTTCATACTTTTGTATATTTATACAAAGTCAGCTTATTGCCCCCACAAACTGGGTCCTCAATTGACCTACCTCGGAAGGATGGAAGGCTGAGTCAACCTTGAGCCTGGTGAGATTCGAACTCGCAGGCAGCTGGAAGCTAAATACTACCTTTAACAGGAGCATTAGTCTGCTGCGCCACTCAGGCTCAAAACCATACTCCTCACTTATTGACTACCTAAACCAGGTTTAGTTTCAATCTAGGTGAGATCACATTCGGACTATTGTGTCCAGTTCCGGTCATCACAAAGTAAAAAAAGATTCTAGAAAGAGTGCAGAGAAGAGCAATAAACATGGTTAGGGGAGTAGATGCTAAAACATACGCTCAACGTATGTTTGACGGAGGTGGTTAGGTTAAATCAACTTGCCTGCAGAAGTTGTGAATGCCCCAACACTGGAGGTTTTTAAGAAGAGGTTGGATAACCATTTGTCTGAAGTGGTGTAGGGTTTCCTACCTATGCAGAGGGTTGGACTAGATGACCTCCAAGGTCCCTTCCAACTCTGTTATTCTATTCTATTCTATTCTATTCTATTCTATTCTATTCTATTCTATTCTATTCTATTCTATTCTATTTATTATTACATTCTATTCTATTCTATTCTATTCTATTCTATTCTATTCTATTATTACATTCTATTCTGTTCTGTTCTGTTCTGTTCTGTTCTGTTCTATTCTATTACATTCTGTTCCGTTCCGTTCCGTTCCGTTCCGTTCCATTCCATTCCATTCTATTCTATTCTATGTCTAGTCTAATGAAGAGAAGGACTAAGGGTGACATGATAGCAGTCTTCCGCTACTTGGCGGACTGTCACAGAGAAAAGGGGATCAACTGGTTCGCCAAAGCACCTGAAGACAGGACAAGAAGCAACGGATGGAAACTAATCAAGGAGAACTTTCCTGAAAGTTAGAACAATTGATCAGTGGAAGCTGCATGTGCGAGCAAAATGCATGTGAAGAAGGCTGCACGCATGTGCGGAAGTCGTGCGCACAAACGCTTACATGTTCGGTGCTGGGCAAACCATTTAGTAAATTATGTGAAGCCCAGCTCTGATAAAAAGGTAAAGGTTCCCCTCACATATGTGCTTGTCGTTCCTGACTCTAGGGGGCGCTGCTCATCTCCGTTTCAAAGCGGAAGAAGCAGTACTGTCCAAAGACGTCTTCGTGGTCATGTGACCAGCATGACTCAATGCCAAAGGCGCACGGAAAACTATTCCCTTCCCACTAAAGGGGGTCCCTATTTTTCTACTTGCATTTTTTACCTGCTTTCGAACTGCTAGGTTGGCAGAAGCTGGGACAAGTCACAAGAGCTCACCCCATTACACGGCACCAGGGATTCAAACCGCTGAACTGCCGACCTGCACAGTCTCCTCACAGCTGCAAACCAAAATCCAAAAAAAAAAAAAAAAAGGAGGGAAGAAGGGCAGGCGTGCTCTCGTTAATGCCTACTTAGAAGCACCAAAGTGTTCTCTAAACTACAAAATTAGCCTCTCTCATTAATTAGACGAAGGGCTACAGGCTCCATCCAAGGGGATCTGGTAATGGGCATCGATTAAAAAAAAAATGGAACTCGGTTCGCAAAGAAAGGAAGCTTGGATCTCATGTTAGGTTAAAGGAGTGTAATTAATGAGAGGGAAGCTTTTATGACGGTTTTTATGATGGCACGGAGGGACGCGTGGCGAGAATTGTATAGCTGCCTCCCTTGGCAAGGAGAGACGGAGAACCTCTTTCCAACGGCGCAGAGACGTATATTACACCATTTACCTGCTCTCCTTTTACTGCTGGATGAAAAATTAATGCTCGGGGACTTTTGATCGCCACATTTTAAGTCATGCCAACATGTCCATTAGAGCAAGGGGGAAGCAGGCAGCACCCCGCCCCCCCCCAAGGCAACTGAATGGCATTTTGCTTCCTATTCATCTCGGTTTTTATGGAAGGCAAAACTAAAAGGCTCCTCTCATAGGTCACTGTCTGTTAGCCAAGAATTCTAGCCACTTGCAAGTTGGCCTGTTTGCCACCAATTACCTATTTTTCCCTTATGGTCTTCATGTTGATAGCCAGGAGAGCAGCGTATCTCAGGGGTTGCCCCAAAAGAAGAGGGAGTCAAGCTATTCTCCAAAGCACCTGAAGGCAGAACAAGAAGCAACGGGTGGAAACTCATCAAGGAGAGAAGCAACCTAGAACGAAGGGACATTTCCTGATTCTGAGGACAATTAACCAGTGGAACGACTTGCCACCAGAACCTGTGGCTGCTCCAAGGCTGGAAGTTTTGAAGAAGAGATTGGACAGCCATTTGTGTGAAATGCTATAGTGATGCACCAGTCTTGCAGTGGTGAAATCTGAACCGGATTACTACCGGTTAGCTGGCTGCGCATGGGCGCTGCATGTGTGCACGGGCAGTGCGCACCACGCATCAAATGCTAGGTGAGCACGTGTGCGCAGTGCACGCCAAAAGGAGGCATGGGATAAGTACAACAGCATGGGGGGGGCAGCGATCAGCTGTGGCATGCGAACTTTTTTTTTTACTTTTAAAAGTATTTTTTTTACAACCTATTCGGCCGAATAGGTTGTAAAAAAAATGCTTTTAAAAGTAAAAAAAAAAAAAAAAGGCTCTGGGATCTTCAGAGCCTTTTTTTTTACCTTTTTTTTTTAAAAAAAATTGATTTATATGCCGCCCTTCTCCGGAGACTCAGGGCGGCTTACAATGCGTTAAGCAATAGCCTTCATACTTTTGTATATTTTATACAAAGTCAGCTTATTGCCCCCACAAACTGGGTCCTCAATTGACCCACCTTAGAAAGGATGGAAGGCTGAGTCAACCTTGAGCCTGGGGAGATTCGAACTTACAGTAATTGCAGACAGCTGGTGTTAAGCACAATGGCCCTTCCTTCCTTCCTTCCTTCCTTTCTTTCTTCCTTCCTTCCCTCCTTCCTCTCTCTTTCCCATTGTCCCTTCCTTCCTTCCTTTCTTCCTTCCCTCCTTCCTCTCTCTCTCCCCCGCCCTGCTTCCTTCCTTCCTTCCTTGTTCCTTCCTTCCTGTTTCCTTCCTTGTTTCCTTCCTTCCTTGTTCCTTGTTCCTTCCTTCCTCCCTCCCTCCCTCCCTCCCTCCCTCCCTTGTTTCCTTCCTTCCTTCCTTCCTTCCTTCCTTCCTTCCTTCCTTCCTTTCTTTCTTTCTTTCTTTCTTTCTTTCTTTCTTTCTTTCTTAAATTTGATTTATATGCCGCCCTTCTCCAGAGACTCAGGGCAGCTTACAATGCGTTAAGCAATAGCCTTCATACTTTTGTATATTTATACAAAGTCAGCTTATTGCCCCCACAAACTGGGTCCTCAAATGACCTACCTTAGAAAGGATGGAAGGCTGAGTCAACCTGGACCCTGATGAGATTCGAACTTACAGTAATTGCAGACAGCTGGAGTTAATCACAATGCTTTTAGTCTGCTGAGCTATCCAGGCTCAGCATTTTTTAAAAGGAACGGCAATCAGGCGACCGGGCGATTGGGTGGGCATGGGCGTGGGGGGGGGAGAGGGGGCAGGGATTTTTGCTACCAGTTCTCCGAACCACCCGCCGTCATCGCTATTGGATCAGCCGATCCAGTCCAAACCGGGAGCATTTCACCTCTGGTTTCTTGCCTAAACAGGAGGTTGAGCTAGAAGACCTCCAGGATCCCCTTCTGTTATTCTATGTTCAACCTTCAGGTCTCCCAAGCAGTGCCCTGATCACCCGCGTAGCTGAGCCTATCCCTCTTGCTACTGGTTGTCCCCTTTTCTTTCTTTCCCCCTGATAGACTTCTCAACGATCATTTAAATAGGAGCCAGCCGTGTGCCAAAAAAGCCAACGCAGTTCTAGGGTGCATAAACAGAAGGATAGACTCAAGATCACGTGAAGTGTTAATACCACTTTATAATGTCTTGGTAAGGCCACACTTTGGATACTGCATTCAGTTGTGGTCGCCACGATGTAAAAAAAGATGTGGAGACTCTAGAAAAAGCGCAGAGAAGAGCAACCAAGACGATGAGGGGTGTTAGGGTGTGTGTAAAAAGTATTTGTTGCTTGTGCAACGAGCAGAGTAGAAACACACAGGGAAGGAGATAAACGTACAGCTCGTGTGAGAAAAATACTTTATATACAAGATAAGATGCAGTCTCGGTGTAGGTAAAACATTCCAAGGTCATAAACAGTAATATCAGTCCAGTAGGAATCCTCCCTTACCAAAGCAAACAGACTTTAGTAACTCTTGGTATACAGTACCATATAACGATCCAGTCAAACACCAGCAGCAAGAAGACGCAGGAAGCAACAATCAGGAACAAGAAGGAAGGAACGCTTCTCTGCCCTGCTTATTTATGCGCTGTAGCCTAATTACAGGGTTCAGCAAACCCTGATTACTTGGCTCAGTTGTTTTCTTAAAGTAACAGATATATTGCCTGACCAACAGTTAGGAGTAAGCTCAGGCTGACCCTAACAAGGGGACTGGAGGCTAAAACATACGAAGGACAGTTTTTGGAATTGGGGATGTCTAGTCTAGTGAAAAGAAGGACTAGGGGGTGACATGATAGCAGCATTCCAATATCTCAGGGGTTGCCCCAAAGAAGAGGGAGTCAAGCTATTCTCCAACGGTTTCGTCAGTTGCCGAGTGTCTGAATTTTGATCACACGACCACGGAGATGCTGTAACGGTCGTTAGGTTTGCAAAACGGTCCTAAGTCACTTTTCTCAGGGTCATAATTTTGAATGGTCAGTAAATGAATTGTTGTAAGTTGAGAACTACCTATATTGAAAAAAAGCACTCCAGGGGGTTACTTCTGAACCTGGGGTGAAAGAGGTTTGGGAAGAACCGAATGAGGTCCTTTTTAGCTCTTCGTCTGAGGAGTCCGAGGAGTCCGAGGAGTGATCTGGGCTGCTTGCATTATATCAACGACAACAACAGCGTGCCAGCCAAAAATGGATTCGGCTTCTGAACCTCTCTCTCTCTGTCTCTCATCTTTAAGGCGCCGTCAATAAGCCACACGAGGGAAACGGGTCTCCTTTTGAACTCCTTTGATCCCTGTCTCTCTTCCATTTGGTGGATTTGAGTCGAAGGGGGAGAAAAAAGTTGAAAAAGCAGCAGGAATCACTCCGGAGAGTTTCAGTAGCGGCTACTTTATCTGCTCAGATGTCAGGCACATATTGACAACTTCTGCAGAAACCGTGCTCGGATGCCCAGAAGAGTCGATAGTTAGAGAGAAGCATTAAATTTTCAAGCTTTCTCCCCCGTCAAGGTGACTTTGATTGGAAGATCTCCTCCTGAGTGGCCACCTCTCCATTGGTCTGAGAAAATGATGAGGGCTGACATGATAGCATAAGTCCAGTATCTAAGAGGCTGCCACAAAGAAGAGAGGTTCAATCCTCCAAAGCCCCTGAAGGCAGGAGAAGAAGCAACGGATGGAAACTCGTCAAGGAGAGAAGCAACCTAGAACTAAGGAGACATTTCTTGACAGTGAGGACAACCAACCTGCAGAAGTTGTGGGTGCTCCATCACTGGATGCTGTTAAGAAGAGACTGGACAACCATTTGTCTAAAATGGTATAGGGTCTCCTCCTCCTTTTGGTTATCACCTTTAAAGCGCTCCATGGCTTAGGACCTGGTACTTGCAGGACCGCCTACTACCACCAATAGCCTCCCACCGGCCGGTGCGCTCTCATAGAGAGGGGCTCCTCCGGGTGCCGTCAGCCAAACAGTGTCGACTGGCGGCCCCCAGGGGGAGAGCTTTCTCTGTGCGGGCACCTACTATCTGGAACGAGCTCTCCCCGGAGATACGGAGGATCCCGGATCTGCGCACCTTCCGTCGCGCTCTTAAGACCTTTTTATTTCACCAGGCGGGCCTGGCCTAACCTCTCTTCTTCTTTTAGCGTTGAATTTTAATCTGTTTTAAATTGTGTGGGGTGTTTTAATTCTGTCTGGGCCTAATTTATTTAATTTGATTTTATTTGGGTTTTTAAATTTTGTATATATGTATTTTTATTGTTGGCGGTTCACCGCCCTGAGTCCTTCGGGAGTAGGGTGGTATATAAATCTAATAAATCGTAAATCTAATAAATCCTAAGTCACTTTTTTCAGTGTTGTTGTAACTTTGAAGAGTCACTAAACGAACTGTTGTAAATTGAGGACTATCTGTACTTTCTCTTGCCAGATAGAGGCTTCAGGAATTCCCGGAGGTGATGGTGATAGTATCTGGTCTCTATCGCTTCCTTCCCTGCAAGGACTCCAAGCTCCAAAGCCTTTTCACTCCTCCCCACACTCTAGGGGGAGATGCTACCTCATTCCTAGGAAAGAAGCCGAGTGGGATTCAGCCGGTTCGGACAGATTCGGGCGAACCAGTAATTGCGGTAGTTGTAACCTATGGCTCACCCACCTGAGCACAATCCCGTCCTATATCGCTGTGTTTTTGACACCACACACGTGTGGATGTCGCGCACAAGCGAATTGCCGTGTTTTGTGACACTGCACGCATGTGCGAATGGTGAGCACGCATGCACTAAGCAAGCTTACATGCGTGCACGCTCACATTTCTGGTGCTGGGTGAACCGGTTGTTACAGTAGGTGAAGCCCACCTCATTCCCAACATAGGAATGAGGACAGAGCAGGGGTGAAATCTATTTACCCTCCTTACCCGTTCGGAAGTGTATGCACCGTGTATGCGCTTCCTTTGCTTGTGTGCATGCATCACATCCGCACGCAGACCCCCTACGCTTGTGCAAAATCTTCTGCGCATGCGCAGAGGGTAAAAAAACCACATTAATGACATCCGGGCTGGTGGGCAGAGCCTCGCACTGCCATCCCTACCGGTTCTCCGAACCATTGGCCACAATTGCTACCGGGTCGCTCGATCCAGTCCGAACCGGGAGTGTCACATTTCACCCCTGGGACAGAGGAATGAAAACAGCCACCAAATGAGGCCCTGGATGGCTGAGAAAGGAGACCCGTACGGACCCTCCAGTTGCAATTTTAATTCTATGACCTCAGTAGCTCTAATCTCCAAACAGCAGCTCTTGAGTTTCCAAGTCCATTTGGGGATGCATTAAGATAATGGAGTGTGGAGTGCTGGGCCAGCATCTGCTGAGTTTGCCTTCTCCTTCCCCTGAGCATGCCGCTGGGTGCAGTCCAAACCTGAGACACTTACAACAGCCTGATCCTATCAACAGTTTGTGTTGCAAGACTGGAATGAATCGGGTTGAAGCCCAACACGTGCAGCTTTCATTTCAAGGACATGTCATCCTCGATTAATTCATTCATCTTCATTACTACAGCGGTTCGTTGAGTGACCGTCTGAAGTTACGACAGCACTGAAACAAGTGACATATGATCTTATGATCTCTTGGTGAGTGGCCCAAAATCACCTGTTTAGGTTTTCATGCTTAAAGCAGAACTGGAACTTATCATCTCCTGGTAATTGGTTCAAAGTTATCCAGCTGGCTTTCATGCCTAAAGCAGGACTAGAACTCACCATCTTCTGGCCGTTGGCCCAAAGTCACCAACCAGCTTTCATGGCTAAGGAGGTACTAGAACTTATCATCTCCTGGTGATTGGCCCAAAGTCACTAGTTAAGGCATTCATGCCTAAAGTGGAACTAGAACTCACTAGTTCCTGGTGATTGGCCCAAAGTTATCTAGCTGGCTTTCATGCCTAAGGCAGGACTAGAACTCACCATCTCTTGGTGATTGGCCCAAAGTTATCCAGCCGGCTTTCATGCCTAAGGCAGGACTAGAACTCACCATCTCCTGGTGATTGGCCCAAAGTCACCAACCAGCTTTCACAGCTAAGGAGGTATTAGAACTCCCCGTCTCCTGGTGATTGGCCCAAAGTTATCTAGCTGGCTTTCATGTCTAGGGTGGGGACTAGAACTAGAACTCACTGTCTCCTGGTTTCTAACCCAGCACCTTCTCCACTACCCCAAACTGGGCTCTCTTTTAATTTGTTGGACACGTCCCTGTTACCAATTTCTGTACATTGTTTTCTCTGTATCACTTTGTAAACCTTGCAATAAAATGATGTTAGATTAACAACGATGTCACTGGGAACCCCAGACCCCTTGGCTTCTTTGAGCCCCCCCTCTCCCCCCAGATGTTCCCGTACAATTTGCCATCTGATAACTAAATAGAAGTTAAGAATGCTCATTCCAGGCCCAAAGATTTTTCTGCCTTTCTTTTTCTTTTGGCAAGAAACATCAAAAGCCATATTTCTCTTTCATTCAATTGATTGAAAACGGTCGGGAGAAAATTGCAGGAGTCTTTTTTTCCATGCTGCTCTACGGTGAACCCACAAACCGAGTTGGCAGACGATGATGGCAATATTAATGTACTGTATGTTTTCTTTGTGGCTCAGTATCACGTAGGAACCCAAGGCCAGTGGCCTGAAAAATCATTCATTTAGCCCTGAATATTTTGCAGTGCCCATATCCAACCACTATAGAGGTCGTCTTTGATTGACAGCTATTCATTTAGTGACCATTCGAAGTTGCAAAGGACTGAAAAAAAGGGACTTACAACCAGTTCTTGCACTTATGACCGTTGCGGCATCCCCACCATCATGTGATTAAAATTTGGGTGCCGTATTTACCGTAGTGGCAGTGTCCCAGGGTCACGTAATTGCCATTTGCAAACTTCCCAAGCTTAACGACTCTCTGATTCACTTAGCAACCGTCAGGTGCGAAGAATCCGTTCCACGTGTTAATTTCCACTTAAGATGATTTATAGCGCACGGCGCCTACGAACAAGAATCAAGTCAATTAACAGCAGCCACTAAATTGGTGCTATATCACAGTTCACCCAATTCAGGAGGGATTGGATTTGAACCACTTGTGGGAATGTAATGAGGCCCGGCTGGTTCCTCTCTTAACTCCACCCCCTGACTCTGCCTCTCCATCTCCAACATCATTCACTTAATAGCCATGGCAAAAAAGTTCATAAAATTGGGTTAATTGTGGTCATATGTTGAGGACAATATGATTCCTTCCTTCCTTCTTGCCTGCCTGACTGCCTTCTGCTTTCTTTCTTTCTTTCTTTTTCTTTCTTCCTTCTTTCCATCCTTCCTTCCTCCCTCTTTCTTCCTTTCTTCCTTCATTCTCTCTCCTTCCTTCCTGTCTCTCTCTCTTCCTTCCTTCCTTCCTTCCCTCTTCTTCTCTCTCCTTCCTTCCTTACTCCCTCTTTCTTCCTTTCTTCCTTCATTCTCTCTCCTTCGTTCCTTCCTCTCTCACTCTCACTCACTCTTTCTTTCTTTCTTTCTTTCTTTCTTTCTTTCTTTCTTTCTTTCTTTCTTTCTTTCTTCTCTCCCTTACTTCCTCTCTCCCTCTTCATTCCTTCCTTTTGCCTCCTTCCTTCCTCTCCCTCCCTCCCTCCCTCCCTCCGTTCCTTCCTTTTCTTGAATTTTTATTATCCTGCCCTGTAAGGTGATTGGGCAGCTTCCATCCTATTCTACAATTCTACGAACCACCTGCCATTCATCAAAACGCAGTTACAAATTCTCTCCTTGGCTTCATACCTTCGCTCAGCTCTTTGCATAAAAGGAGACTTTGATTGCTGGACAAGACGACAAGACGAGCCCTTGATACCAAAGCTGCATCTAAAATATGAAAACCTCCCCCAGTCCTCCTGCATCTGTCTGTCTGTCTGTCTGTCCACTACTGTGGAATAGGGATGAATGAACACAAAGACTTTGGTTCAAAAGCCTGCAACCCCCGTCACTTCATCCGAGCCCCAGCTTCCAAAGATGTTTTTGATCTTTAGGGGAAGCAAAATTCCAGCATTCGGAGAGAGAGAAAAGGTGGACGGGGAGAATAGCCAAGCAGGCCGATCTCATTAGCCTCCTCCATGCCAAGCCGATCTCGAGCTGATCTCAAAGCCCACCGGCCGACCGCTGTTTCCAATCGATTCGTCCCTCCCCGCCCAGCTCCATCACAAGTGGTTTTCCTCGGGTAATTATATGAGTTTATTATTCCAAGGGGCCAGGTTGCACTCCAAATTCAGGAGGTCAAATGGGGTCAGCCAAGCAATCAGTTCCACATTTTCCTAAGCGGGGAGGGGAAAGCCCCTGGCAATTTGCCACTGCCAAATCCGGTTAAGGGTCAAAAGCGAAGACTGGGGATGGGAGGGCAGGAAGGGGGCTGCTGGTGTTATTTAAGAAAGGAGAAGGGTGCGATGGATTGAGGGGAGGGGGAGGGGGTAGAACGCGAGATAATTTTTGTCCCATTTTCCTTGGATGAACCTTGAAATAAAATGTGTGTAAAGCGATGCTTCTCAACCTTGGCAACCTTAAGATGGATGGACTACGACTCCCAGAATTCCCCAGCCCAGCTAAGCTCAAAAGGAAGCAAAAAGACCAGAATAGGTTCTCGCCAGTAGTCAACACAGAGATAAGCAGGGATTAACACCAGACAAACAATCAAGCAATAAACAAGATACCAATCAAGGAATTATCTGGGAGCGGGGGGGGGGGGAACACTCCCACCCACACTGATGGGACAAGCCACTTATATATAAACGGAAAGCGAATTCTACTCCCTTCTAAACATTGAAGATGTCATCTAGCTGGGTCACCTAGATAAGCAGGGATTGACACCAGACAAATAATCAAGCAGGCAACAAGAGCCCAACCAAAGAACTACCATGGAGAAAGCATTACCCCCACCCATACTGATAGAGCAAGCCACTTGTATATAAACAGAGAGCAATCCTCACTTCCTTCTAGCACTGATGATGTTCCCTAGTTGGGTCATGAAACATCTGTAAGAAAACAACCAAGGTCAGAGACCACCAAGGACCCCACAGTTCTTCTCCTTCTCTTTATACTTCTCTTTCTCCTCCCTCTTCCCTTTCATTCCTTCTCCTACACTCTTCTACTTCCTATGGCTTTTCCTCTTCCTGTTCTCTTCCTCCTCCTCCTCCTCCACTTCTCAAATCACATTTGCTTCTAGCATTGATGACGTTACTTAGTCATGAAGTGTCTACAAGAGAGCCACCAAGCTCAGAGAACACTGATGACCTCACACTCCTCCTTCTCCTCCTCCTCTTCTTCCTCCTCCTCCTCTCCACAAATCCCATTCCCTTCTAGCCCTGACAATGTTACCTAGCTGGGCCATGAAACGACTGCAAGAAAAGAGTGAAACTCAGAGAGCACCACAATTCAATCCTCAGCTGTAAATATCCTCTTTTATTGGTATCATGGCCTTCCAATCCACGAATGGTTGCAGGCTATCTAACTGGGAGTCAAAGATGTCACTTCTTTGGATCCCGAGTGGCTGTTTCTCTTTCACACTTCATCCGAGACTTGGCTGCTGTCTCTTTGCAGCAAAGCAGAGCTGGTCAGGTGCAGTCTATGCCCAGTAATAGCGCAGGAGAAAATGCTGGCCAAACGGCAACAGGATCTGGTTGAATTCAAGAGCCCTTTACTTTACAGCATAAATTTTAAGGTCAACAATATCTACAGCTCAACAATTATAGCCTGCTGAGTTTGAACCCTGGGTGGCGGTGGGGGGGGGGGGGGAGGGAAGAAGCTTGGAAATGTCAAAGCATCTGCTAGAAGTGACCTTAAAAGCTTTACACAGGAGTGTAATGCAGGCTCTTTGGGAGAATGAATGAATGTATGTATGTATGTATGTATGTATGTTTTCTGAGGTTTCCGCGGGTGTTTGTATGTAGATCTTTGGTTATTCAGGTTTTCTCCCGCGTAAAATTGGAAGTGTCTTGGCGAAGTTTCAACGAAGTCTCATTCGTGATCTTCAGGCTGGTGTTCTCGGCTTCGTGCTTCCAGGAGCAATGTGTTCTGTTTGGGTGGGGGCTTGATTGTGCTCGGGTTAGTCTGAGGTCCCCCTGCAACTCAGACTAACCCGAGCACAACCAAGCCCCCACCCAAACAGAACACACCCCCAGCCAATCAGAGCACAGCCAAGCCCCCAACCAATCAGAACACACCTCCACCCAATCAGAACACAGCCAAACTCCCACCCAATCAGTTCACACCCCCACTAGCAGTTAAAATGAAGAAACAGCTGCAATATCGCATTGTTCCTAGAAGCACGAAGCTGAAAACACCAGCCTGAAGATGACGAATGAGACTTTGTCGAAATGCCGCCAAGACACTTCCAATTTTACGCAGAAGACCTGAATAACCAAAGACCTACATATATATATATAATAAGACAGGGTCTTATTTTTGGGAAAACACGGTAAATATTTATTTTCTTTACCTTCGTTTTTCACAATGTTTGCCAGGTACTCAACACATCCCTAGATTCTTTTGGGGGCAGGAGGGCTACGTCAATTCTGCCTACTGCCCTCCTGGCCCCTATCCACTTTTTTGGGGGTGTAGACCACACTGGAGGTCACACCAGAGGTGGGATTCACTTACCTTCCCTAACGGTTCACAAATGTGAGCGCGCGCATGCACTCTCTCTGCACACATGCTCAGTAGTCACAGATTACATCCAGGTGGGAGAGCTGAGCCTCCCGCAGTCGCCGCTACCAGTTCGTGTGATCCAGAAAGAACCGGCTAAATCCCACCTAACCTGGTGCATCCTTCGATCTAATAGCATTTCTGCCTCCTCACTTTCAGGCCAACGTCCTACAAGATGGGAAACCCGAATGAAGACAAATCCAACACTTAGGCTGAGGAAAGATGGATGACGGGTGACGGGGAAAAGGAAGAGGTTTGCGGGCATAAAATAGTCATTTATGTAAAATGCAGGCCAAAAAGAAAGAAAGAGAGAGGAAGAAAAGAAAAGCAAACTAGGAGCCCTCTGTCGTTTGTCACTGCCGCTCCTGAACTATTGAGTTGTGTCTTTTGACTAATGAAGACGAATGGATGAAATTGTAAGGTCCCCCCCCCCTTTTTTTTTGACATCTCATCTTTTGATGGATGGACAGCCATGGTGGATAGAGGAAAAACTAAGGGAATAATAGGGGCTTTTGGGGAGGCAAAGGAGGAGACCACCTCCCACAAAGGCTAAGGATAGAGAAATCAGATCTCCAAAGAGAAGATTCAGA
Source organism: Masticophis lateralis (assembly GCA_030761175.1). Classification (NCBI taxonomy): domain Eukaryota; kingdom Metazoa; phylum Chordata; class Lepidosauria; order Squamata; family Colubridae; genus Masticophis; species Masticophis lateralis. Next base: position 4,778,925 of record JAUDYJ010000006.1, on the reverse strand, counting down.
TGGGTTTAGCAGAAGACAAGGAGGAAGAAAGCAGAGAAACACAGAGGAGGACCATACTCTTAAATAGGTGTTCCCTGAGTAGGAAAGAGAAGGTGGCAGACAAATGACACACTATGATGTCCTCACACATATGGCATATGCATTGAGAGTAAAGGTAAAGGTTCCCCTTGCACATCTGTGCTAGTCATTCCCGACTCTAGGGGGCGGTGCTCATCTCCGTTTCAAAGCGGAAGAGCCAGTGGTCATGTGGCCGGCATGACTCAACACCAAAGGCACACGGAACGCTGCTCCCTTCCCACCAAAGGTGGTCCCTATTTTTCTACTTGCCTTTTTTTGTGTGTGCTTTCGAACTGCTAGGTTGGCAGAAGCTGCGACAAGTCCCGGGAGCTCACCCCGTTACGCGGCACTAGGGATTTGAACCGCCGAACTGCCGACCTTTCAGTTGACAAGCTCAGCGTCTTGAGAGTCAATTTGGTCTAGTGGTCAAGGCACATGGCTAGAAACCAGGAGACGGTGAGTTCAAGCTCCTCTTTAGACATTAAAGCTGGCTGGGGGAATTTAGATCAATCACCAGGAGACGGTGAGTTCTAGTCCTGCCTTAGGCATGAAAACCAGTTGGGTGAGTTCACCTTAGGCATGGAAGCCAGTTGGTTGGTTCTGGACCAATGACAAGGAGACAGTGAGTTCTAGTCCTGCCTTAGGCATGAAAGCCAGTTGGGTGACTTTGGGCCAATCACCAGGAGACAGTGAGTTCTAGCTCCTCTTTAGACATTAAAGCTGGCTGGGGGAATTTAGATCAATCACCAGGAGACGGTGAGTTCTAATCCTGCCTTATGAAAGTTGCATGAACGGAAACTAAGACAAGATCAAAACTTAGGTTATGCCAGTAGTCCTCATCTTACAATGGTTCATTTAATGGCTGTTCAAAGTTATGACGGTACTGTAAAAAGGAACCTTTGAACATTTTTCGCCCTTCGACTGTTGCAGCATCCCCGTGGCCATGTGATAAAAATTCGGACGCTTGCCAACTAACTCATACTTATGACGGTTGCGGCGTCCCTGGAGTCACGTTTTTGCGACCAACAAAGTCAACGGAGAAGACAGATTCATTGACCAACCCGGTTACTAACTTATCACTTGCAAGGATTCCCTTAATAACTGAGGTAAGAAAGGTCGTAAAATGGGGGCAAGACCCACTTAACGAACATCTCACTTAACAACAGAAATTTTGGGCTCCATGGTGGTCGTAAGTTGAGGACTACCTGTGTGAAACTCGTCTGCTGTCTCCCTGCACCCCGACAAGACCAAGTTCTCCTCGTTGAAGAAGCCAAACTCAACCACCGTCGCTCTCTCGAATGAAACCGGATCAGAAAAAGCCGGAGGAACTCACCTGTTTCTCCGACATGATGTACAGATGCTTGTGATCCACTGAAAAAGCCATATCCCTCAGGATCGGTCCCGAATCGGTCACTTGGACTATTTCATACTCCAAAGCTCCTTTGATGGGACCATCGATCCGGATCTGGAGAGGCAAAAAACAAAACACAAAAAACAAGGAATGAGATCAAGGAAGCCCCTGGAAAATCACAGTATTTTCTTCTTGGTGTTTTTTCAATTTTGTCATGATATACAATATAATATGAAAATACGTTTAGTGAAACCAAGCAATGACAGATATGGCAGAGGGAGGAGGAGGAGGAGGAGGAAAAGCAGCAGAAGGAGAAGAAGGGGAGGGGAGGGGAGGGGAGGAAGAAGAGGAAGGGGAAGGAGAAGAAGGGAGAGGGAAAGGGAGGAGGAAGAGGAGAAGCAGCAGAAGAAGGAGAAGGAGGGGGAGGAGAAGATAGAGGAGAGGGAGGAGAAAGAGGAAAGGGGGAGGGGGAGGAGGAGGAGAAGGAGAAGAAGGGAGGAGGGAGAAGAAGGGAGAAGAAGGGAGAGGGAAAGAGAGGAGGAGAGGTAGCAGAAGAAGGAGGGGGAGGAGAAGAAGATGGAGGAGGAGGAGGAGGAGGAGGAGGGGAGGGGAGGGGAGGAGGAGAGGAAGAAGAGGAAGGGGAAGGGGAAGGAGAAGAAGGAGAAGGAGAAGAAGGGAGCGGGAAAGGGAGGAGGAAGAGGAGAAGCAGCAGAAGAAGGAGAGGGAGAGGGAGGAGAAGAAGATAGAGGAGAGGGAGGAGAAAGAGGAAAGGAGGAGGAGGAGGAAAAGGGAGGAGGGAGAAGAAGAGAGAAGAAGGGAGACGGAAAGAGGAAGAGAGGTAGCAGAAGAAGGAGGGGGAGGAGGAGGAGGAGGAGGAGGAGAAGAAGAAGAAGAAGGAGAAGGAGAAGGAGAAGGAGAAGGAGAAGGAGAAGGAGAAGGAGAAGGAGAAGAAGAGGGAAATGTAGGAGAATGGGATGAAAAATGCATTCACTTTCAAACTTTCTTTCCAGCGCAGTAAAGTTAAAGAATAAAATTACAGTCTCAACTTTTTACTTTATCAACATAACAAGTATTAGTCATGACTATTATAACAGAGTGATCTAATCAGCAAAAACCAAAGTCAAGATTTCATTTATTTTTTTATTATTGTCCTGAGCACAAAGTCCAGAAGCGAACTCTAAGTAGAAACCACAATTACAGTGTTTTCAGCTTCATGTGTACAGGTAGTTCTCGACTTACAAGTGAGTTTGTTTAGTGAGCAAAGTTACAACAGCGCTCAAAAAAGTGACTTAACAAACGTCACGGAAGCCCCACGATCACGGGATCAAAAATTGGGGCGCTTGGCAAGCAGCGTGCATTCACGACCGTTGCAAATAGTGACCGCACCATGTGCCATTAACATCCATGCAGGTTTCACTTAAAGACAGTAACCAGAAGGGCCAGAATTGCTGTCATAAATCAGCACTGTTGTATGACGTTGCCCTTTATTCCTGCGTCACTTAGGGACCGAGTTGCCAATCCCAATGACTGTCCTTAAGCAAGGACTGCCTGGAATTGTGGTTAACAATCGAGATTAGTATATTATAGAAAGATTCATATAATGACCACATGATTCATTTAACGGCAGGGATTCTTTTAACCACCGTAGCCAAAAAAAAAAGGTCATAAATTGGGTGTGACTCACTGAACAACCGCCTTGCTTAGCAACCAAAATTCTGGTATCAACTGTGGTCATAACTTGAGGACTATAGTGTTTCCCTTCCAGCAAAGACATGAAGACCAAGGAACAAATATACTTTAGGATAAAATAGATCCCGTACTTCCTACAAGCCAAGGACTTGATTTTTGCTTTCCCAACAAACCAGCAAAACTAATTAAGGTTGGAACCAAGGTTCAGAAAGACTCTGCTAACAACTTCAGGCTGTGTTCGAGATCTGACTTTCAAATTTCCTCCCTGAAATTACTGCTTGCTTTGCTGCTATCGTTCTACACCAGGGGCAACAACAGACGTATAATGGGCCTGCTTGGCTCTCTTAGCAGAGGCATTCTGCAGCATAATATTACGTGAGGATGACCTTGGGATGGGGTGGTGGTGGAGGAGATGCTGCACAGGGAATGGTGAGATAAGGGAGGGCAAAGCCCTCAGCTGCATAATGGGTGGAGAAAGAGACTCAGAAAGAATCCTCTCCCTCAGACTGTAAAGAAGACAGTGGGAGATTTATACTTTCAGACTTTCTGTAGACCAGAAGAGAGAGAGAGAGAGATGGAGAGAGAGATGACAGAGAAAGAGAGAAAAATTGAGAGAGAGAAAGAGAGAGAGTTGGAGATAGGGGTGATAGGTTGGTAGGTAGGTAGGTAGGTAGGTAGGTAGGTAGGTAGGTAGGTAGGTAGGTAGATAGATAGATAGATAGATAGATAGATAGATAGATAGATAGATAGATAGATAATGGATGGATGGATGGATAGATAGATAGATAGGTAATGGATGGATAGATAGATAGATAGATAGATAGATAGATAGATAGATAGATAGATAATGGATGGATGGATGGATAGATAGATAGATAGATAGATAGATAGATAGATAGATAGATAATGGATGGATGGATGGATAGATAGATAGATAGATAATGGATGGATGGATAGATAGATAGATAGATAGATAGATAGATAGATAGATAGATAGATAATAGATGGATGGATGGATAGATAGATAGATAGATAGATAGATAGATAGATAGATAGATAGATATAGATAGATATAGAAAGAGATGAAGAAAGATACTTAGATAGATATAGAAAGAGATAATAGAAGATAGATAGATAGATAGATAAATAGATAGATAACGGATGGATGGATGGATTGAAGGACAGACAGATATCCCAGTGTCAATACCAGTGGTGGGATTCAGCCAGTTCGCACCACTTCGGGAGAACCAGTTGTTAACTTTCTGAGCAGTTTGGCAAACTGGTTGTTGGAAGAAATCATGAGGGCAGAGAAGCGGTTGTTAAATTAATTGAATCCCACCACTAGTCAACACCATTATCATCAATGTAAAAACCACGCCAAGGTCAACAAGCATGGACGAACAAGAAAAAGATGCTTTGTATAAAATCAAAATACTGGCCACTTCTAAAAAAAGGGGGGGGAGAGGGGCTTTGAGCACAGGCTGCCTGGTATTATCTTGTCTTTCTGGACCCTCCCCCCTCCCCCTCTCCTCCCCCCAACACCTCTGCTCCAGTTCTGGGAAAAACAACCTCCCTGCCTCCCCTCTTCCTTTGGCCTAGGGAGACCCATCTGTTTTCCTTTAAAGCCCCCCCCCCCTTATTGGAAATGACTGAGCTTTTTCCGGTTAATCACCTAATCGACCCCCGGCTCATCACGACCTCCCCCCCCCTCCCCCAGCCTTGCACTTTGTTTGCACAGATTTTCTGTCAAGGAGAGAACTGGCCCGGGTGACATGAGATATTTTCTCTCGTTAGAGGACCCTACTAATTGACTAACAAGGTTGACCCGGAATATTTTGTTGCCGGAGGCGAAGGATAATAAGCAATAGGTGAATGGTCCGTCAATGCTGTTGACCCCGATTACGGTACACGTCCCCCAAGCCCAGATCTCCAGATGTGTTAGAACGACAACTCCCAAGGCACCTAGCCGAGAGTCCTTGGGGACTAGGAATAAAATTGCTGCCTCCAAAATCTGGAGCTTGAAGGTGGATTTAGCTACACGGCGCAACCTGAGTGTCATTTTTGTGTCTTTCCCTATCAACAGGTTGTCCTCGGTGCAACAACAGTTTGTTTAGTGACGTCCAAGAAGTTTCTTCTTCTTCTTCTTCTTCTTCTTCTTCTTCTTCTTCTTCTTCTTCTTCTTCTTCTTCTTCTTCTTCTTCTTCTTTTTTTGACAGTTCAGTTCTGAAGTTTCTTCCGTTCTTCGGTCAGAACAGGAGAAAGCTTCTCAGATGAGAAGTGAAACCTTTTCAAGGAAAAAAAATGAAGAAAGTCCAGTTGCCTTTTGCAGACTCAGCTTTGGGGCAAGCAGAGGAGAATTTTCTGGGTCAACACCTAACAGAATCCCAAAGTCTAACAATGCAAGGTATCATTTGCACCCTTCCAAAGCAATTCCCGAACTCGGAATGCCACTTCCTTCTATCCAGGACACGACACATAAGCATTGCTTCAGTAGGTTCCACGGAATTCTCTGGGACGCTGCACAACCTCTTCACAACCGGTTTTCCTTGCTACCTTCTCGGAGGGGGCTTCGTGGTATCCGAAGCAGAACATCCAGATTCGGTCACAGCTGTGTTCCATATAGCATCAACTTTGTGAACCTTTCAAGTTGCCTCTTTCCGCTACGAGTTCAAAATGGACAATGGGCGCCAGAGGTGGGTTTCACATAATTTTACCACCAGTTCGCCGTGCACCGAAAATGTGAGCATGTATGTGCTTTGCTCACATGTACGGCTTGCACACATGCACGCGGCTTAGAAAACAGTGCTAAATAGGACGGCATCTGCAGATTGCTACCGGTTCGCTTGAACCAGTTCGAACCGGCTGAATCCCACCACTGATGGGCGCTCCATCACTGGAGGCTTTTAAGAAGAGCCTAGACCAGGGTATCAAACTCAATTTCATTGAGGGTGCATCGGAGCCGTGATTGACCTCACCGGGGGGGGGTAGGGATGGGCATAGCCAACTGGGTGGGCGTGGCCAACTGGGTGGGTGTGGCCAGTTTGACGCCACTTCCCAAATTGCTGACATGTTTCCTCTTCGCAATGGGTAGACTGGGCCGAAAGAGATGTGGGCCAGCCCCTTACATTTTTCAAGATGTCTCCGCAGACCACATCCGATCACATTGCGGGCTGGATTCTTGTGTTTGACACTCCTGGCCTAGACAATCACTTATCTGAAATGGTATAGGTCCGTGATGGCGAGCCTATTGCACGCGTGCAGCAGGTGGCATGCGAAGCCATATCAGGGGCCGCTGGGGGGTGGGGGGGAAGGCCATTTTTGCCCTCCCCAGACTCCTAGAAAGGCTCGGGAGGCTGGGGAAGAGAGAAAAACGGGCCTACCGTGCCATCGCGTACCAGGAGCGGGGGAGAGGAGAGGTTGGGCGCACATGTGGGGGGGCAGGGCGCATAGAATTATGCATGTGGACACGAATGTGCGTGACCCCCTCCCTTCCCCCCTTCCCCCCTCCCCCCGCTCCTGGCACATCCCTTCCAGCTCATTCATTCTAAACTAAGCGATTAATGTGTGTGTGTGTGTGTGTGTGTGTATGTGTATGGAGATGGATGGATGGATGGATGGATGGATAGATAGATAGATAGATAGATAGATAGATAGATAGATAGATAGATGATAGATAGATAGATAGATGATGGATGGATAGATAGATATGATGTATGCAGGTGCAGGTATATATTTATGTATATAGCATGTGTATATATGTATATGTTTGTGTGTTATGTATGTGTTTGGGTTTCTTTTGAGAGCAGGCCACAAAATTTCATTTTTAACGTGGGCCGGTGTACTCACAGTAAAAAAAAAAAATGCCAATAAAGTGATCTCATCTCAAGATACGGATTTGTCTTTGAGCACTAGGATGAAATCCGTTCACCCGTGGCATAGGGTTTCCTGCCTAAGCAAGGGGTTGGACTAGAAGACCTCCAAGGTCCCTTCCAACTCTGCTATTCTGCACCCACCGTGCACCTTCGGCCTTGGCACTTCTCCTTCCAACAGCCTGAATTTCCCAAAGCAAGCCTGCCAGCCTCTGGGTCCCTAAGCCAGTTGGCAGCCCAAATGGATCCCAGCCTCCATTCTGCAACCTTGGAGCATCGTCCTATCTCCACCACGTTTCCCTTTTATCCTGCCAACCAGGTTGCTGTTGAAAACAGCCGCCCCAACGCTCGGCAAAGGTCAACCATCCGAGAGACCCTCCTGGCAGCTGTTTGTTTGTTTGTTCAAACATTATCTGAGGCCGGCGGGTGGATTTTCTATCCACTGAAGTATCGAGACAATTAATATCCGCTCCCAGTAGCAAACAGATGCTTGCATTCAAGTGTTCCAGCTTGAGCGAGGATGGGAATTATCTCTTTAATGAGCAAACAAGATGATTCCTCTTTAAAGGGGAAGGGGGTTTCTTTTTTTCTTTCTTTCTTTCTTTCTTTCTCTTCTTCTTCTTCTCCTCCTCCTCCTCCTCCTCCTCCTCCTCCTCCTCCTCCTCCTCCTCCTCCTCCTCCTCCTCCTCTCCTTCTTCTCCTCCTCCTCCTCCTTCTCCTCCTCCTCTTTCTGGCTCAGGAAGAGAGCCTGGCCAAGGGATCTTTTGAACCGAACCGACTGGCTCAAACAGAGAGTGGTTCCCACGCATCTCGAAGCTTCTGAGAAACACCGATGGAGAGCTGGGACTGATTGATTGATTGATTCATTGATATCCCAGCTTTCTTGTTTTTATGAGTAACTCAAGAAAATGACAACATACTAAAAAGCAGAGACATCACCCTGCCAACAAAAGTGCGTATAGTCAAGGCTATGGTTTTCCCAGTTGCAATGGATGGCTGTGAAAGTTGGACCATAAGGAAGGCTGAGCGCCAAAGAATGGAGGCCTTTGAACTCTGGTGCTGGAGAAGACTCCTGCGAGTCCCTTGGACTGCAAGGCCATCCAAGCGGTCAGTCCTAGAGGAGATCAACCCTGACTGCTCTTTAGAAGGCCAGATCCTGAAGAGGAAACTCAAATCCTTTGGCCACCAAATGAGAAGGAAGGACTCCCTGGAGAAGAGCCCAATGCTGGGAATGACTGAGGGCAAAAGAAGAAGGGGACGGCAGAGAACGAGGCGGCTGGATGGAGTCACTGAAGCAGTCGGCGTGAGCTTCAATGGACTCCAGAGGATGGTAGAGGACAGGAAGGCCTGGAGGAACGTTGTCCATGGACCCGACAACAACAAGAAAGCGAATACACACGATACTCCTCCTATTTCCCCTATAACTACAACCCTGTGAGGGGTGGGGGCAGGGGGGCGGTTGGACTGGGAGTGGCTTAAAGTCATGCAAGCAGCTTTCATGGCTAAGAACTCACTGTTTCCTGGTGACTGGCCCAAAGTCACCCAGACGGTCTTTCAAAGGCAGAGCTAGAACTCACCATCTCCTGGTCATTGGCCCAAAGTTACCCGGACAGCTTTCATGCCCAAGGTAGGACTACAATTCACCGTCTCCTGGTCTCTAGGCTGGTGCCTCTATCTATCTATCTATCTATCTATCTATCTATCTATCTATCTATCTATCTATCTATCTATTTATCTATCGAGGACCTGTATACTGCATGAGGCGAAAAGAGGGCTGTGAAAATATCTACAGGCACCTCACATCCTGGACATAAACTGTTTCAACTCCTACCCTCAAAATGACGCTATAGAGCACTGCACACCAGAACAACTAGACACAAGGACAGTTTTCTTCCCAAACGCCATCACTCTGCTAAACAAATAATTCCCTCCACATTGCCAAACTATTTACTAAGTCTGCATTACTATTAATCTTCTCATCATTCCCATCATCCATCTCCTTCCACTTATGACTGTATGACTGTAATTTTGTTGCTTGTATCATTTGTACCCTACGACTATCATTAAGATTTCCCCAATTAATCTCATTAGAAATCCCAGATTCATGTACTTAAAAGATTCATTTTCAATCAATAAATTAGAATAGAGCTGGAAGGGACCTTGGAGGTCTTCTAGTCCAGCCCCCTGCTCAAGCAGAAGAACCTATACCATTTCAGACAAGTGGCTGCCCAGTCTCTTCTTAAAGCCTCCAGTGATGAAGCACCCACAACTTCTGGTGGCAAGTCGTTCCACTGGTTAATTGTCCTCACTGTTAGGAAGCTTCTCCTTAATGCCAGGTTGCTTCTCTCCTTGGTTAGTTTCCATCTGTTGTTTCTTCTCCTGCCTTGGAATGGAATGGAATGGAATGGAATGGAATGGAATGGAATGGAATGGAATAGAATAGAATAGAATAGAATAGAATAGAATAGAATAGAATAGAATAGAATAGAATAGAATAGAATAGAATAGAATAATGAAATGGAATAGAATAGAGTAGGATAGGATAGGATGGGATAGAATAGAATAGAATAGAATAGAATAGAATAGAATAGAATAGAATAGAATAGAATAGAATAGAATAGAATAGAATAGAATAGAATAGAATAGAATAGAATAATGAAATGGAATAGAGTAGAGTAGGATAGGATGGGATGGGATAGAATAGAATAGAATAGAATAGAATAGAATAGAATAGAATAGAATAGAATAGAATAGAATAGAATAGAATAGAATAGAATAATGAAATGGAATAGAGTAGAGTAGGATAGGATGGGATAGAATAGAATAGAATAGAATAGAATAGAATAGAATAGAATAGAATAGAATAGAATAGAATAGAATAGAATAGAATAGAATTAGAATAACATTGAATTGAATTAGAATAGAATAGAATAGAATAGAATAGAATAGAATAGAATAGAATAGAATAGAATAGAATAGAATAGAATAGAATAGAATAGAATTTAGAATAAAATAGAATAGAAAAGAATTAGAATTGAATAGAATTAGAATAGAATAGAATTAGAATAACATTGAATTGAATTAGAATAGAATAGAATAGAATAGAATAGAATAGAATAGAATAGAATAGAATAGAATAGAATAGAATAGAATTTTTTATTGGCCAAGTGTGATTGGACACACAAGGAATTTGTCTTGGTGCATACACTCTCGGAGTACATAAAAGAAAAGATACATTCATCAAGAACCATAAGGTACAACACTTAATGGTAGTCATAGGGTACAAATAAGCAATCAGGAAACAATATCGATATAAATCGCAAGGATCCAAGCAACAGAATTACAGTCATACAGTCATAAGTGGGAGGAGATGGGTGGTGGGAACGATGAGAAGATTAATTTGGAAAATAAGCTGACACCCCCCCCTCTCCTGCTTCTTCGAGGCATCCACTCAAATACTGGAAGACTGCTATCATGCCCCCCCCCCAATCCTTCTTTTCTCTAGACTAGCCAAACTCAAATCCTGCAACCGTTCTTCGTATGTTTTTGTCTCCAGGGCCTATTAATCATCTTAGTTCCTCTTCTTTGCACTTTTTCCAAAATCGCAACCCCCTTTCGTGTAACGTGGTGGCCCTGCACCCCTCGGCGTGAACATCAATCCACGTCGTTCAATCCGGCCAGAGGTGTTACGAGCTAACCGAGACTTTTCCGACGCCTTATTGCTTTTCCAATATTGTGTCTTCTCCCTAATTTAAGGACTCTGATGACCCGCCCCCCCCAAAGGACCTATGGGATCTTTGGCTGGGCGTCCTTCTAAAGGGGGGGCGGGGGAGACCCACAACCGCATCTACACATGGGTTGTTGCATGTGTGATGCATCCCACACCTCTTTAATTGATTTAAGCTGCATTGATCTGGGAAATCAGAAGGCTGCAAGCCAGCAGGAGAGAGGGAATTACTGGCAACGAGGCTTTCATTTTCTCCCCCAGTTCATCTTCAGTCTAGGTCTTAATGGCCTCTTCTAATTTTGTCTAATGCCTGTTAAGGGCCAGTCGGCGGATAATTTAAAAATGGGCATTTTATGTCCCAGAAGATACTAAGAAAGCTCTTAGCAAATTCTGCTAAAGAGGCAGGTTGAGTCCCTGCCCGATACACACTCAAGACATTGAAACATGGCAAAATTATAGGGATTCTCGCACATGTAGGATCATTTATGCTAGACACTGGATATGAAGGACTATGGGTGATCTGATAGCAGTCCTCCAATATTTGAGGGGCCGCCACAAAGAAGAGGGGGTCAAGCTGTTCTCCAAAACACCTGAAGGAAGAATGAGAAGCATCTTGCAAAGAAGAGCAATCAAGAAGATTAGGGGACTGGAAGTTAAAACATACGATGAACGGTTGCAGGAACTGGGCCTGGCTAGTCTAGTGAAGAGAAGGACCAGGGGAGACAGGAGAGCATCTTCCAATACTTGAGGGGCTGCCACAAAGAAGAGGGGGTCAAGCTGTTTTCCAAAGCACCTGAAGGCCAGACAAGGAATAATGGAAGGAGAGATTCAACCTGGAAAATAAGGAGGAATTTTCTGACAAGGAGAACAATCAACCCATGGAACAGAAGTTGCCTTGGGAAGTTGTGGGAGCTTCATCCCTGGAGGCTTTCAAGAAGAGACTGGATTGTCCTCTGTCAGAAATGTTGTCAGGTCCCCTGCTTGGGCAGGGGGTTGGACTAGATGACCTCCAAGGTCCCTTCCAACTCTGTTATTCTGTATTCTGTAAGAAGCAACAGATGGAAACTAATCAAGGAGAGATCCAACCTAGAACTAAGGAGACATTTCCTAATAGAACAATCGATCAGTGGAACGGCTTGCCTCCAGAAGTTGTGGATGCTTCATCACTGGAGGCTTTTAAAGAAGAGACTGGACAACCATTTGTCTCTGATGGTATGGAATTTCCTGCTCAAGCAAGGGGTTGGACTAGAACAGGGGTCAGCAACCCAGGGCTCTGGAGCCGCATGTGGCTCTTTCATCCCTCTGCTGCGGCTCCCTGTTGCTGATCGGCTCCACAATGGATAGGGCTTTCGGTTAGGACAGGTAGAGGAAAAAGGACGCCGCCCTAGGAGAAGACTCTTTGGTGGGGGAACCGGACTTCTGGTCAGCTCCAGAATTGAACGGGGGCTTCCGGTTAGGACTTTTGTGGCTCTTTGAGTGTTTAAGGTTGCCGACCCCTGGGCTGGAACAAGGGTCCCCAAGCCACAAACACACTTAAGGATGCCTGCCTTTAAACCTTGTTGGACCCTGTATACATTATTCTTCAGGGAAATAAGAATCTTAGATCATCTACTCTGCAAAGAAGAGAGAGAGGGAGGGAAGGGGAGACAGAGACAGAGAGACAGAGAGAGAGTTAGAGAGAGGGGGAAGGAGGGAGAGAGAGAGAGAGAGAGAAATAGAGAGAGGAGGGAGGGAGGGAGAGACAGAGAGACAGAGGGAGGAGGGAGAGAGAGGCAGAAAGAGACAGAGAGAGGGGGAGGGAGGGAGGGAGAGACAGAGACAGACAGACAGACAGAGACAGAAAGAGAGGCAGGGAGGGAGGGAGAGAGCGACAGAGAGAGACAGACAGACAGAGAGAGAGGGGAGGGAGGGACAGAGGGACAGAAAGAGACAGAGAGAGACAGAGAGAGACAGGGAGAGAGAGAGGCGGGGAGGGAGAGAGCGACAGAGAGAGAGGCGGGGAGGGAGGGAGAGACAGAGAGAGACAGAGAGAGACAGAGGAGTGAGGGAGAGAGAGACAGAGAGAGAGGGAGGGAGGGAGAGACAGAGAGAGACAGAGAGAGACAGAGGAGTGAGGGGGAGAGAGACAGAGAGAGAGGGAGGGAGGGAGGGAGAGACAGAGAGAGACAGAGAGAGACAGAGGAGTGAGGGAGAGAGAGACAGAGAGAGCGGTAGGGAGGGAGGGAGAGACAGAGAGAGACAGAGAGAGACAGAGGAGGGAGGGAGAGAGAGACAGAGAGAGCGGTAGGGAGGGAGGGAGAGACAGAGAGAGACAGAGGAGTGAGGGAGAGAGCGACAGAGAGAGAGGTGGGGAGGGAGGGAGAGACAGAGAGAGACAGAGAGAGACAGAGGAGTGAGGGAGAGAGAGACAGAGAGAGAGGTAGGGAGGGAGGGAGAGACAGAGAGAGACAGAGAGAGACAGAGGAGTGAGGGAGAGAGAGACAGAGAGAGAGGTAGGGAGGGAGGGAGAGACAGAGAGACAGAGAGACAGAGGGGGGAGGGAGAGAGCAACAGAGAGAGACCGACAGACAGAGAGAGAGGGGAGGGAGGGACAGAGGGACAGAAAGAGACAGAGAGAGGGGGAGGGAGGGAGGGAGAGAGAGACAGAGACAGACAGACAGTGACAGAAAGAGAGGCGGGGAGGGAGGGAGAGACAGAGAGAGACAGAAAGAGACAGAGGGGTGAGGGAGAGAGAGACAGAGAGAGAAGTGGGGAGGGAGGGAGAGACAGAGAAAGATAGAGGGGGAGGGAGGGAGAGAGGGACAGAAAGAGACAGAGAGAGAGGGGAGGGAGGGACAGAGGGACAGAAAGGGACAGAGAGAGGGGGAGGGAGGGAGGGAGAGAGAGACAGAGACAGACAGACAGACAGACAGTGACAGAAAGAGAGGTGGGGAGGGAGGGAGAGACAGAGAGAGACACAGGGGGAAGGGAGACAGAGACAGAGAGAGAACTGGGGAGGGAGGGAGAGACAGAGAAAGATAGAGGGGGGAGGGAGGGAGAGAGGGACAGGCAGAGACAGACAGACAGAGACAGAGAGAGAGAGAAACAGAGAGAGACAGAGAGAGGGGGGAGGGAGAGAGGGAGAAAGACAGAGAGACAGACAGAGAGAAAGAGAGAGAGAGAGAGAGAGAGAAACAGAGAGAGAGAGAGAGAGAGACAGAGAGACAGAGAGACAGAGACAGAGACAGAGAAAGGGAGGGAGGGAGGGAGAAAGACAGAGAGACAGAGAGGCAGAGAGAGAAAGAGAGAGACTTGAATTCTCCTTCTTTTCCTTTCTCCTCCAAGCGTGGCACCGTGGATGCCAGTCGCTTAAAACACCGCCCGTCCTCTGCCAATGGACAGATGACATCATTTGTGAAATCTGGGTTGATACACACTCCCACCGGGCTGCCTGATTGATAAATTAGACCCTTACAAGCCATGTGCTAATCAATGGGAAGTGTTCATTTGTAGCAACAAGAGGCAGGCTGGGGGAGCTAATTTCTCAAGGTTGCCGCTTGCCAAGACAAACATTCAAATCTTGCCAGGACATCCATTAAAAAGGAGTAAGCTTTGCCCAGACATCTCATTTCATACGTTCTGGAGATCTTCTCCATCGAGTGGGCTTCTTTTGCAGAAGGTTTACAGGGACTCCTCCATTAACGACCAGAATTAGGAAATCGGCATTTCCTTGCCACGCGGGGCCGTTTCGAAGCGAGGCGCACCTGATTTTACGACCTTCGTTGCCGGGCGAAGAGGTTGTAAAAAAATGCTTTTAAAAGGTAAAAAAAAAAAGGCTCTGACGATCCCAGCTGTGGCGCATGATCGTCAGAGCCTTTTTTTTTATCTTTTAAAAGCAGGAAGCAAAGACACCCGGGCGGGTGGGCGGAACTACGCGCCGCCATCGCTACCGGTTCTCCGAACCCCCTGCCACCATCGCTATCGGATCGCCAGATCCAAACCGGGAACCTTTCACCCGATACATACATCCTGGCAGTCCTCCACTTACAACAGTTCATTTAGCAACTATTCAAAGTTGCTCATGGCACTGAAAAAAAGTGACTTAGGACCATTGGAACTCCTTGCCACCAGAAGTTGTGCGTGCTCCATCACTGGAAGGTTTCAAGAAGAGACCGGACAGCCATTTTTTCCCGAATGGTGTAGGGCAGTGATAGCGAACCTTTTTGCCGTCGTGTGCCAAAAGCGGGGGGAGTACGGGGGGGTGTCATCCGCACGTGTGCCCACATCCATAATTCAATGCCCCCCATGCATGTGCATGAGACCTTCCCACACACACACACACAGCTCCCCCCGCTTTTGGCACGTGATGGCCCGGTGGGCCCAGTAGGCCTGTTTTTTGCCCTTCCCAGGCTCTAGAGCCTTTCTAGGAGCCTGGGGAGGGCAAAAATGGCCTTCCCCACCTCCCGGAGGCCCTCCAGAGACCAGAAATGGCCTGTTTGCCAACTTCCAATGGGCCCGGAAGGCCCGAAAATCAGTTGGCGGAGCTAAACTCGCGTTCCCACTGATACGGCTCCACGTGCCACCTGTGGCACATGTGCCATAGGTTCGCCATCACAGGTATAGGGTCTCCACCTGGACCAGGGGGGGTTGGAATAGAACACCTCCAAGGTCCCTTCCAACTCTCTTACTCTACTTTCTGACGGCCTAAATCTGCCTGGTGGAAGCGTTTCATGATCTCCACCATCGGGTCAGAGAATCTGCGCCTGGCGAGGGTCTCCTGAGAACTCCAAGGAGGCGTCACCATGAAACCTCTGAGCTTTTGACCTCCCAGGGCTGGCAAAGCCACCCTTCTTCGGGGAACAGGCGGGTGACTCTCAACATCTGGAAAGCGTCCAAGGAGCGAGATTCGCCCCACCACAATCGGGCCTTTGAGAGACGCTGAAGGAACTTGAGCTGCTGGAGGCTTTCGGAGCTCCTCCGAGAAGCTCTCCGGCAATCGCCCCCAACTTTTGGGAAAGAAGAAGGTCACCAAGACAAAGTGAACTCGCAACACAACTGAGTTGGCATCTTCCTTCGGGCCGAAGGATTCGTTCCCCCACCCCCACCCCCGTTCAGCGGCACTGAAGTCACAGATGTTGTGTAGGCATTTCGTGCCGAAGCTACGCGGAGCGCAGATGTCTTGATCAGATGGGGTGGGTCATGTTTTTTGCCACACACGTACGTGTGTGTGTGTGTGTGTGTGTGTGTGTGTGTGTTGCCTCCTGTGTGGCAAAAAACATGACCCACCCCATCTGATCAAGACATACGTGTGTGTGTGATACAATCCAGAGGGCTCCAACCGGGACTGTACAATAGCATCACTCCAGACTGAGCAACCATCAAAAAGGAAGGGAGACAAACAGAGGGACGATTCCCATAAAGTAGCAAACAGTTCCCCTGGCACCGGAAAGGTGAGCGCACACACCATCCGTGCATGTGTACAGCATCGCAAAACACTGCAATTGGCTTGCGTACGCTGTCCATGCGTGCATACAGCGTCAAAACCACAGCGATATAGGATGGGTAGGTGGCCACTACCGATTCACCCAAACCGGACCAAACCCACTGAATATTACCTATGGAGACAAATAAAAATACAGATAGTCCTCGACATACGGCCTCAATTGAGCTCGAAATCTCTTCTGTTAAGTGAAATATTTGTTAAGTGAATTTTGCCCCCATTTTACGACCTTTCTTGGCACAGAGGTTAAGTTAATAATAGAGTTGTTAGGTAATTCTGGTTTCCCCCTTGATTTTTCTTTTTCCGAGAGTCACAAAAGGGGATGAGGTGAGCCAGGGATATTGCGACTGTCATAAATATGAGTCAGTTGCAAGCATCTAGATTTTGATCACGTGACCACGGGGATTGCACAATGGCTGTACGTATGTCGCTTTTTTCAGTGTTGTCGTAACTTTGAACGGGCACTAAATGGAACTGTTGTAAGTTGAGGAGTACCTGTAACCCATATTTTTAGAGAAGGGAGGGAGGGAGGGGAAAGGGAGGGAGGGAGGGAAGAAATGAGGGAGAGAGGAGGAAGGCAGGAAGAATAGGGAGGAAGAGTGGGAGGGAGGGAGGAAAAAGGGAGAGAGATAGGAAGACAGGAGGTGGGGAGGAAGGAAGGAAAATTGAGAGGAGGGAGGGGGAAGGAAGGAAGGAGGAAGGAAGGAAGGGAGAGTAGGAAGGAGGGAAGGAAGGAAAATTGAGAGGAGGGAGGGAGGGAGAGAGAGAGAGAGGGAGGAAAGGGAGGGAGGGAGGAAGGAAGAGTAGGAAGGAGGAAAGGAAGGAAGGGAAATTGAGAGGAGGGAGGGACGGAGGGATGGAGGGATGGAGGGACGGAGGGAGGGGGAAGGAAGAAAGGATGGAAGGGAGAGTAGGAAGGAGGGAAGGAAGGGAGGGAAATTGAGAAGACAGAGGGAGGGGAAGGAAGGAGGGAGGAAGGAAGGAAGGGAGAGTAGGAAGGAGGGAAGGAAGGAAAATTGAGAGGAGGGAGGGAGGAAAGGAAGGGAGGGAGGGAGGGAGAGAGGAAGAGAGAGTAGGAAGGAGGGAAGGAAGGAAGGAAAATTGAGAGGAGGGAGGGACAGAGGGAGGGAGGGAGGGAGGGGGAAGGAAGGAAGGAAGGAAGGAAGGAAGGAAGGAAGGAAGGAAGGAAGGAAGGAAGGAAGGAAGGAAGGGTCGATTGGTTTCATTTGAAGCCAAAAGTTGAACGCCACTTTGGTGTTGTGGTGGAGACTCAGGTTCAAACAGGCCCCTCCGCCCCAAGTGACTTTGGGCCAGTCCCCCTCCTCAGCTGCCCATCCCTCCCAGGGTTGCCCTCCTTGGAAAAATGCAAGGAGACCCCAATTCCATCAATGTCAGGCTAGAAATCACCAGGACCGGCTCCCAACATCCTGCAGTGTTGGACAAACCATTGATCATTCGGAGACCTCTCCCCCCACCCCCCCACCCCGCATGGGCGAGAGGGAGGAGGCGGGGGTGGGGAGGAGGGGTGTCAGAGTCAGAGCGGAGAAGAGCTCCGTCCTCCGCCGGCTGGAGCAGCCCATCTCCTTGGGGAAGCTGACCTCACCCTGTCAATGAAACTCTACCCAACGACGCTCTGACATAAGGTCACAGACGGAGACAAAGCCAAGGTTAGCGTCAATACAACAGGCCAGGCAGATCAGAGAGACCGATAGGAGGCTGGCACGGCAGGTGCTTCGCGCTCGCTGGGCTTTCCTGAGCCTCCCTGATCAGATGGAGGGGGGGTGAACTTCTCTTCTTCCTCCTCCCCTTCCTCTTCCTCTGCCTCCTCTTCTTCCTCTTTCTTTTTCTGCTTTGGTGTTGGAGCAGAGAGTGTCAGGATCTATCTATCTATATCTATCTATCTATCTATCTATCTATCTATCTATCTATCTATCTATCTATCTATCTATCATCTGTCTCTCTGTCTGTCTCTCTGTCTGTCTCTCTGTCTGTCTGGCTCAGTGGTGGGTTGCTCCCGGTTCGCACCGATTCTATAGAACCGGTAGTAAAACTGGCGGGAGGCCCCGCCCACTGACCCCAACGTTATCAAAATGCTTCTGCGCATGCGTAGAAGCTTCTGTGCTTGTGCAGAAGAGTGGGCGCGTGAGAGAGAGGCCCCGTTGCAAACTGATAGTAAAGGTAAATAGAACCCACCCCTGGTCTGTCTGTCTGTCTGTCTGTCTGTCTGTCTGTCTGCCTATCTATCTATCTACCTACCTACCTACCTACCTACCAACCATCTATCTATGCCTACCTGCCTGCCCGGCTGCCTGCCTGACTCTCTGTCTGTCTACCTACCATCCATCCATCCATCCATCCATCCATCCATCTATCTATCTACCTACCTATCTACCTACCTACCTACCTACCTGCCAACCAACCATCTATCTACGCCTACCTGCCTGCCTGCCTGCCTATCTGTCTACCTACCTACCTACCTACCTACCTACCATCTCTGTACACCTACTACCTGCCTATCAATCAATCAATCTATCTATCTACCTACCTACCTACCTACCAACCAACCATCTCTCTATGCCTACCTACCTGCCTACCTGCTTGCCTATCAATCTATCTGTCTGTCTCTCTCTGTCTGTCTGTCTCTCTGTCTGTCTGTCTCTCTACCTACCTACCATCTCTCTATGCCTACCTACCTGCCTACCTGCTTGCCTATCAATCTATGTCTGTCTGTCTCTCTGTCTCTCTGTCTGTCTGTCTCTCTGTCTACCTACCTACCATCTCTCTATGCCTACCTACCTGCCTGCCTGCCTGCCTGCCTGCTTGCCTATCAATCTGCCTGCCTGCCTGCTTGCCTATCAATCTGTCTGTCTGTCTGTCTGTCTGTCTGTCTGTCTACCATCTCTCTATGCCTACCTGCCTGCCTGCTTATCTATCTATCTATCTATCTATCTATCTATCTATCTATCTATCTATCTATCTATCTATCTATCTATCTATCTTCGCCATCTAGTTCTCTACCTGTTAAGAACATTTACAGGGCCATCAAACTCACTCACGGTGACTCACAATACTAAAAAGAGTGACTCACTCACAGGGACTCCGAGCGGTTTGCAGAATTCTGGGAGTTGAAGTCCACACCTCTTAAAGTGACCGAGGTGGATTAAACGTTGCCCTGTCAAAAATTAGCACCCGAAGGTGCTTTTTTAAAAAAAAGGCAACTGGACTTCCTTGATTTTTCATGAAGACGTATCATTTCTCATCAGACCATGAGCCACCGCAGCTCACGGCCTCTAATTTTATGAGAAGCTCCAGATTCGTGTGCTGAAAGGTTCATTTTCAATCGATCAATCAGGATAGAACTGGAAGGGACCTTGGAGGTCTTCTAGTCCAGCCCCCTGCTCAAGCAGAAAATCCTATAGTACCATTCCAGGCAAGTGACTGTCCAGTCTCTTCCTAAAAACCTCCAGTGATGACGAAGCACCCACAGCTTCTAGAGCAGTGATGACTAAACTTTTTGCCATTGCGTGCCAAAAGCGGGGGGAGCTTGGGGGGGTCACATGCGTGCGTGCGTGCCCACACCCATAATTCTATGCACCCCCCAGAGGCCGGAAAGTGGGACAGGAAGTTGGTAAATGTGCCATTTCCAGCCTCCGGAGGACCTCAGGGGGCAGGAGGCCGTTTTTGTCTTCCCCAGGCTCCCAGAGAGGCTCTGGAGCCTGGGGAGAGCAAAAAAACAGGTCTTCTGGTCCCACCGGAAGTCAGCAAATGGACCGTTTCTGGCTTCCGGGGAGGATGAGGAAGGCTGTTTTCGCCCTCCCCAAGCTCTTAGAAAGGCTCTGGAGCTTGGGGAGAGCAAAAAACAGGCCTTCCCCACCCCCTCCAGACCCTCTGGAGGCAGGAAACAGCCTGTTTCCCTATTTCCGGTGGGCCCAGCTGGCCTGAAAATCAGCCGGCTAGTGCACCCATGCACGCCGGAGCTGAGTTCACGTGCCCACCAATATGGCTCCGTGATAATGTTTCCTGAGCTCGACAGCTGAGAAAGGTTAGTTATTTCTGTGGTTTTACCTTTTGAACCCAATATTAAAGAAAGGGATCCTTCAGAGATCATCTAGACTGACCCCGTTTTATATCATTTTTTTAAAATCCGATTTCATTATTCTATTTTAGTTCCATTGGTTAATTGTTCTCATTGTCAGGAAGATTCTCCTTCATTCCAGGTTGCTTCTCTCCTTGATGAGTTTCCATCCGTTGTTTCTTGTCCTGCCTTCGGGTGCTTTGGAGAATAATTTGACCCCCTTTTTTGGGGGGGCAGCCCCTCAAATACTGGAAGACTGCTATCATGTCCCTCCTAATCGTTCTTTTCACTCTACTAGACATACCCAGTTCCTGCAACCGTTCTTCATACGTTTGACTAATTGACTGTGGGTTCACATAATGAGTGCCACAAAAAAAGGATTGTAAAATCAGTTCAATCACGTGGATCATTTGTTTTATATCCATTATGACTTATAACTAGCACAGGCAGGTTCTATTACGGTCGTAAGTCAAGGCCTATCTATACTGAGCGCCGCAAACCCTGATTTCGCCTGGAGATTTGACGCTAGGTTATAAACGCCCCAGCTTTTTGAATTTGAGGCAACTTTCATCCTGTCAAATTCGTCTAAAGAGGAAGAATCCCGCTGTACAGCAGGGGCCAAAATTGTGGAAACCTTTTGGGAAAAGTGTATTTTCTACAACCAGCTAATAACACCACTCTTTTTAAGGAGCAGTACCATAAAATTATGTATCAATAGAAAGATAATTTGATCAAAAATGTAATGCAATAACTTTTATGAAGGATTTGCTATTTAGAATAAAGTATAAAGAAGAAAAGGGAAACACGTAGAAAAACCGAGATATACCAAAATGGTCATCAAAGAAAAAACAAGATATACAAAAATGATCCCCATCTCAGTTAATCCTTAGTTGGGTAACCTTTAGCATGAATGACGGCCTTACAACGTCTCCCCATGGAGTGAACCAAGTCTTTTAGTTCTGCAGCTGTTCTGATGTGAAACCAAGAGCCTGGTTTAGCTCTGCAGACTAAAGCACCGTAATTAACATCCAGCTGTCTGCAATTACACCAGTTCCAATCTCCCCAGGCTCCAGGTCGACTCAGCCTTCCATCCTTTCTAAGGTGGGTAAACTGAGGACCCAGTTTGTGGGGGCAATAAGCTGACTTTGTATAAATATACAAAAGTATGAAGGCTATTGCTTAACACATTGTAAGCCGCCCTGAGTCTCCGGAGAAGGGCAGCGTATAAATCTAATTAAAAAATTGAAGGATGGCTTCTATTAACTGGGTTTTATTGCTGGGTCGCTTCTGACTAACCAGTTTCTTTAGTCGGCTCCATAGATTTTCCATTGAGTGAAGGTTTGGGCTATTCCCAGGCCATTCCAGCAGTGGAATAGGATTATCTTGAAACTCCCCCGAAAAAGTGGCGTTATTAGCCATCAAACCTCCAAAGTACATTTTTCCCAAAAGGTTTCCACAATTTTGGCCACGACTGTATGTGGATCTTCCTCCCTGTGGTGCCTCACCTCGGGGAAAACAAAGGAGTGTGAAACCTCCATTCAAAGCAAACTAGAATTCACAGCAGGCAGCCCTTGTCCCGTGCAAAAGGATCAAAAGGGATCATCTGCAGATTCGGAAAGGAAGAGTTGGTTTGTGGCCAGCCGAGGACGAAAATAAAGCCCAGACAAAAGGCATACGTAGCATGCAAATGCAAAGAAAGAAAGAAAGAAAGAAAGAAAGAAAGAAAGAAAGAAAGAAAGAAAGAAAGAAAGAAAGAAAGAAAGAAAGAAAGAAAGAAAGAAAGTAGGAAAGAAAGAAAGAAAGAAAGAAAGAAAGAAAGAAAGAAAGAAAGAAAGAAAGAAAGAAAGAAAGAAAGAAAGAGAAAATGAAAATGAAAATGAAAATGAAGGGCCTTCCTTAAATCTGTTCGGTTATTTTCAATCCAGGTTTGCAACATTTGAGGCACAACTGCACTGCGAAGGATTCAAAAGTCACTCTTTCTACACACACACACAGAGAGAGAGAGAGAGAGAGAGAGAGAGAGAGAGAGAGAGAGAGAGAGAGAGAGAGAGAGAGAGAGAGGGAGAGAGAGAGAGAGAAGAACCGTAACCAGATTTCAATACTGTGCACAGAGACCATAGTTGGAGACGGTTTGTTCTTGCCCTCCACACAAACCCACATCCTGTTGCACATTGCAGCCACGTTCACGCATTATGCTGGACACGTAGTCCTCAACTTATCCACATTTCTTTAGGAAGCGTTTGAAGATACAATAGAATAGAATGGAACGGAACGGAACAGAACGGAATGGAATGGAATATAATGGAATGGAATGGAATGGAATAGAAAGAAATGGAATGGAATGGAATAGAAGAATGGACTAGAAGAATAGAATGGAATGGAACGGAACGGAACGGAACGGAATATAATGGCATGGAATGGAATGGAATGGAATGGAATGGAATGGAATGGAATGGAACAGAAAGGAATGGAATGGAATATAATGGAATGGAATGGAATGGAATAGAAAGAAATGGAATGGAATGGAATGGAATAGAAGAATGGACTAGAAGAATAGAATGGAATGGAACGGAACGGAACGGAATATAATGGCATGGAATGGAATGGAATGGAACATAATGGAATGGAATAGAAAGGAATGGAATGGAATATAATGGAATGGAATGGAATGGAATAGAAAGAAATGGAATGGAATGGAATAGAAGAATGGACTAGAAGAATAGAATGGAATGGAACGGAACGGAACGGAATATAATGGCATGGAATGGAATGGAATGGAACATAATGGAATGGAATAGAAAGGAATGGAATGGAATATAATGGAATGGAATGGAATGGAATAGAAAGGAATGGAATGGAATATAATGGAATGGAATGGAATGGAATAGAAGAATGGACTAGAAGAATAGAATGGAATGGAACGGAATGGAATGGAATGGAATGGAATATAATGGCATGGAATGGAATGGAATGGAATGGAACGGAATGGAATATAATGGAACGGAATGGAATAGAACGGAATGGAATAGAAAGGAATGGAATGGAATGGAATAGAAGAATGGATTAGAAAAATGGAATGGAATGGAATGGAATGAGCTGGAAGGGGCTTTGGAGGTCTTCTAGTCCAGCCCTCTGCTCGAGCAGGAAAACCTATACGAGTGATGGCTAACCTTTTTGCTGTCGTGTGCCAAAAGCAGGGGGAGCAAAGCGGGGTCACGCGTGTACGTGCCCACACCCATAATTCAATGCGCACGTGATACCCTTGCCCCCAATCTTCCTGCTTTTGGCATGCAATGGCACGGTGGGCACAGTAGGCCCGTTTTTCACCCTTATGAGGCTCCAGACGCTTTCTTGGAGCCTGGGGAGGGCAAAAACAGCCTTCCCCACACCCCCAGAGACCCTTTGGAGGTTGGAAACAGCCCGTTTCCTGACTTCCAGTGGGACCGGAAGGCCCGAAAATCAACTGGCCGGCACGCACATGCATGCTGGAGCTCAGCTAGGGCAATGCTTGCGTGCCCACAGATATGGCTCCACATGCCACCTGTGGCATGTGTCCCGTGCAAAAGGATCAAAAGGGATCATCTGCAGATTCGGAAAGAAAGAAAGAAAGAAAGAAAGAAAGAAAGAAAGAAAGAAAGAAAGAAAGAAAGAAAGAAAGAAAGAAAGAAAGAAAGAAAGAAAGGAAGAAAGAAAATTAAGGGCCTTCCTTAAATCTGTTCGGTCGCTTCTCAATCCAGGTTGAGTCACCGTTGGACTTCATGCATGCGGGAGTGCCAAAAACTAGAAGAGCAGCCGCCCATTGCACATGTGTGCGCCGGGAAGATGATGTTCTGATTTCTGGCTTGCACATGGACACTGGCCAGCTGGTCTTTGTGCACGTATGTAGGCCAGAAACCGGAAAACCAAGTGGCTGGTGCTCATGCGCTCACTGGAAACCGGAAAATCACCTTCCCGGCGCATGCCCCCATTTTGACACTTGTCCAGTCTCTTCTTAAAAACCTCCAGTGATGGAGCATCCACGATTTCTAGTGGCAAGCTGTTTCATTGGTTAATTGTCCTCATTGTTAGGAACTAAAGAACCTCCTTAGAGCCTTCTTAGCATGGCTGGCTGGGGAATTCTAGGTGTTGAAGTCCACCCATCTTCAAGTCGCTGAAGTTGAGTAAGTTTGTTCTAAACTCTAAACCACAGATTTTCAACCCCAGCAATTTTAAGATAGGTGAAATTCCAATTCTCAGAATCTCCAGGCTGGGGAATTCTGGGGGTTGAAGTCCACCAGCTCTTCAAGTTGAGAAAAGACTTGCTCCAAACTTCTAAACCAGTGATTTTCAAGCTTGGCAACTGGACTTCCATTCCCAGGATTCTCCAGCCAGAGGATTCTGGGAGTTGAAGTACCAACCATTTTCCAGTCGCCAAAGTTGTAATATGTTACCAGGGGTGTTGCTGGATTTGGCCTGCGGGGTGCATAGATCTGGCCAATGGTGCCTCTGCCAGTGAAAACAGAGCTCGACGGCCTCCTGCAGCCCCTCCCGGGCTCCGTTTTTGCTGGCAGACGGCTGTAAGGTCTCCGGCTTGGGTGGGAAGTTAGACTAGATGGCCTACAACCATGATGGTGAACCTATGGCACAGGTGGAACACGTAGCCATATCAGTAGGCATGCGAGCTCAGATACGGCGCCAGCCAGCTGATTTTTGGGTCTTCTGAGCCCACCAGAAGTGGGGAAACAAGCTGTTTCCTGCCTCCGGAGGGCCTGGGGTTGTGGGGGGGGGGGAGGCCCGTTTTTCTTTCTCATCTGGCTCCAGGGCCTCTCTAGGAGTCTGAGGAGGGTGAAAACGGCCTTCCCCATCCCTTTGGAAGTCCTCCGGAGGCCGAAAACAGCCAGTTTAACAACTTTAAAAAGGCCCATTTTTTGCTGTTCTCAGCCTCCAGAGCCTCTCTAGGAGTCTGGGGAGGGCAAAAACAGCCTTCCCCATCAGCTCCCCGCCCCTGGAGGGCCTCCAAAGGCCGAAAATGGCCCATTTGACAACTTCCGGTGGAATGTCAAGTTGGCCACGCCCACCCTGGCACCACCCCCACCACCTCAGCCCCCCACCCCCATCCCAGTGGTCAAACACAACCCTGATGTGGCCCTCAATGAAATCGAGTTTGACACCCCTGCTCTAAAACTTTCACAGCCGCCTTGCAAAGCGAAGCAATGCCGCTCAGCTGCCAGAAGATGGCAGCACCCGGACGAAGGCAACCCGATGGGGAAGATCAGGGTGAAACATACTTGTGGGAAGATTTGCTAGTTAAGCAACACAATTCTTCAAAAGTGAGTGGATCTCCCTTCTCCGTGGTTCTGTGGCCAAGATCACACCTGGGAGATCTCAAACGGGAGCAATTGGCCAAGCCAAAACTGAGTGGTGTTATCTCACCTGGGTGGCATAGGGATAGAATTCGTACAAGTCCAGCTGCTAAACATTCGTCCTCTCTGGCATGGGTGAGTTCCCACATGCTGCTAAACCCGAGCTTGTTTTAAGCTCTGATTTAGTTAAGAAGCCACGGAGGCCAGATCTATAGAGCAAACTGCAAGCCAAACGCAGCAAGCAGACAAAATGGTTGGATATATTTTTGGTGATTTCACATTGAGCAATGACTATTAAGATAGCCTTTTCCAAAGACTTGAGTTTTCCTTTCTTTCTTCTTTTTCTTTTCCTTCCTTTCTTTTCCTCCCTTCCTTTGATCCATTTATCTCCTTCCTTTCTTCTTCTCATATATCTCCTTCCTTCTTTCCTTTTTCTCCCTCCCTCCCTCCATTTTTTCTTTCCTTCTTTCCTTTCCTTTCTTTCCCTTCCCTTCCCTTTTCTCATTCTTCCTCTTTTTCCTTGTTCCTTTCCTCCTTCCTCCCTCCTTCCTCCATTTCCATTCTTTCCTTTCCTTTCCCTTTCCTCTTTCCCCTTGCCTTTCTGTCCCTGTTTCCTTTCCTTCCTCTCTTTTTCCTTCTTCCTTTCCTCCTCCCTCCCTTCCCCTTCCCCTTCCCTTCCCCTCCCCTCCCCTCTTCTTTTTTCTCTTTCCCCCTTCTTTTCCTTTCCTTTCCCCCTTTCCTCTCCCACCCATCCTCCCTCCCTTCATTCATTTCTATTCCACATTACTTCCCAAGTAACTCATGGCAGAAATCTGGAAACTTACATTCACATCTGCAATAAGTAGAAATACTCAGCCAACTTTAACATCTCCTGTAATCTAAAGTAGATAAAGCTACTCGTTGGGATTTGGATGGGAGACCACAAGGAGATCCCAATGCTAGGCTATGAAGCTAAAAAGCCATTCTAGAAGACAGTGGCAAACTCCTTCCATATTATTGCTGCCCCAGAAAATCCCTAACAAGAAAATCTTTTCTTTCATTCAACCACTCCGAATGCAATCCTCAAAAGCTGGCCTTTATTAACTGCTGTTTTCCATGGACTACCCACTTTCTTTGAAGTGAAAAATTGGATGATTCCTCCTCCTCTCCCTCTTTCCTCCCCCTCTCATAAACTGCTCATGTCTCTCAGATTCCGGATGAGGGGAAGAGAAAAACAAGGGATTAGAGGAATAACACAGAACAATAGTAACAAATTCAATGCAAATGGGCCAGCATTAAGAGATTGTCCTGGGCTTGGAAAACGACAACACACATACACAAAAAAGGCTCTGGACTAGAGAGAAATGTTAGGGAAGTATTTGTTACCCTTAACAATTTTAACACGAATGGACTTCAACTCCCAGAATTCCCCAGCCAGCAGTTTTTATTGGGGAAGGGAGGGAAAATGGAAGGAATCCTCAATGTACAGTTATAATTGAATCCAGAATTCCCGCAGTAAAGCAAGACGGTGAATCGGTGAGTTTTGCTCCATTTTACAGTCTTGCTTGCTGTGGTTCAGTAGTGAAATCCAAATATTTTTACTACCGGTTTTGTGGGTATGGCTTGGTGGGCGTGGCATGGTTTGGTGGGCGTGGCTTGGTGGGCATGGCAGGGGAAAGATACTATAAAATCTCCATTCCCACCCCACTCCGGGGGAAGGATACTGCAAAATCCCCATTCCCTCCCGATCAGCTGGGACTTGGGAGGCAGAGAATAGATGGGGGCGGGACCAGTCAGAATTTTTACTACCGGTTCTCCGAACTACTCAAAATTTCCACTACCGGTTCTCCAGAACTGGTCAGAACTGGCTGAAACCTACCTCTGGTTGAGACTCTAGAAAGAGTGCAGAGAAGAGCAACAAAGAGGATTAGGGGACTGGAGGCTAAAACGTACGAAGAACGCTTGCAGGAATTGGATATGTCTAGTTGAATGAAAAAAAGGACCAGGGGAGACAGGATAGCAGTCTTCCAATATTTGAGGGGCTCCTACAAAGATGAGGGGCTATTTTCCAAAGCACCAAAAGACAAGACAAGAAACAATAGATGGAAACGTATTTTTCGGAGTATAAGATGCTCCAGACTATAAGACGCACCTACCTTTTTTGGTGAGGAAAACAAGAAAAAGAAATCTGCCTGTGCCTCTGTCTCCCAGCAATTTTGCCTCGTTGCAGCCAACAGCCAACAGCCTGCTTTACTTTCAGTTTCATTTTCAGCATAGCTTGATTAGCATAAGAAAAAAAATCTGCTCCCAGCAATTTACCTCCTTGCAGCAAAGCAGCAGAAGCCCGCGCAGCAATAGGCCATGGCAGTCCCTGCAGCCTGAAACAGCTGAGAGTCGGGAGGCTGATTCAATGGACAATCAACTTGTGCTAATTAGGCTGTGCTGAAGCTGAAAGGGGCTGTTTCTTCTTGCTCTTTGCTGCAAGGAGGTAAATTGCTGGGAGGCAGAGGCCAAAGGGTGGGGGCCAGTGGGTGGGTGGGGCTACATTTGATGTATATGATGCACCTAAATTCCGCCCCCCCTTTTAGGGGGGGAAAGGTGCATCCTATACTCCAGAAAATACGGTAACCAAGGAGAGAAGCAATCTAGAACAAAGAAGAAAATTAGTGAAAGCAATCAATCCAATGCTACCTTCTATGTTGTAAACTGACTAATACCGTAATCATCCTTCGAAAGGACTACTGAGTCCTTCGGGAGTAGGGCGGTATATAAATCTAATAAATCTAAATCCTAGACATGTGTCTGTCTGTGGAGATTCTCAGGCATTCAGGTTGTGGTTGGCCCAAAGGTGCTTTTTTTTTCAAGAGGCACCTGGACTTTCTAGTTTTTCTTTGAATAGGTTTCGCTTCTCATCGAAGAAGCTTCCTCAGCTCTGAAGAACAACGCACAGGGGTCTGTTATCCTATTCATTCTGTCTTCCCCCAAACTGAAGCCATCCAGATGCACTCAATACCATAAATCCAGCCATCTTATATTGGCTGGAACGAGATTGGCAGGGCCCCTCCGTTGGAAGAAGCCATGTCTCTCCCGTCAGATGCGCTCGGGGTGGCATCCTCACGCAAACGACACGAATGTTGAAAGATGTGACGAGGTCCACAACACACGTGATCTCATCCTGGCTTCTTCCAGATGTTGATGGAGGACAGACCAGGTCATCTTAGGCTCCCCCTGCCTTCCCCTCTGAATTAGATTCCTCCCTTCCCTGCTCAACAGTTACCAAGAACGGATCCTCGGATGGCAAAATGAGTCTTAATAACTGTACAATTTACTTAACAAATGTTGAGCTTGTAGCACAGCCTTGGTTAATACCTTTAATTTATCGTTACATTTCCTTCAGGTTAATGCTTTCGGGGTTCCTCCCCGTCTAATCTCTGCTGTTATTAGGAAATGGCTCGCTTCTCGTTAAAGAGGAAAACGGGAGATGCCAAGGAGATTTACGTGTGATAAACTGGACCAGCGGTTGTGCAAATAAATGGTGCACGCTTCCCTTTTAAGACGCCTTCTTGGGGTATGTTCCCTGTTTCATTAAAGGGGGCAAGCAAAGGGCCTTTCTTTTGCTTGACACTGTGCCAAAATGTCCCTGAAGAATTTTGGTTCGGTCTGGTTTGGCTTCAACGCCGATGAATAATATCCACAATTTAAATATATATATATGTGTGTGTGTATATTAATGCAAGCTCATGTACTGCATCGTCTTTTCTACACTTCTCTTAAGCTAGGACCACATCAAGAAATGAGAAACAAGCAAGGGAGCCCATTAAATGTGTAACAGAAAATAAAAATAATAAGTCACCGAAATTAAAAACAGGTCAAGCAAACCACCCTAACGAATAAATCTCCTTGCTTATTTTTTTTTCCCCCTCAGTTCTTCTATTTATGGTATAATTATCCAGTCTTTGGTATGTTTTTTCTTCCCCCCTTACCTTGTTTTAATTAATTTCAATGTTGCTGCTAATACGGTTAGTACCTCTGAATTTCTAGCAGGGCATATATACATATGTGTCCGTGAGTGTTTGCATATTTCTGTCTGGTGTGACTTTTATTGTCATTGCTTTGATGTTTATTAGGATAGTTTCTAGAATCTGCAATAAATAAACTAGCAAAGGCACAGAATATATCTGTGGAAGCGTAGATTTATATGTGTTTTTTCCCCCTCCTCCAACCATTCATTTAGTCACCAAAGTTTCAACGGCACAAAAGAAAGGGACTTATGCAGTGATGGGATTCAGCCGGTTCGGGGCAATTTGGGTGAACTGGTTGTTAATTTGCTGGCCCCGCCCCGTCCCTTCCAGGAGTCACTACGTGCCCCATTTTGGCGCCCAGGTAAGTGATGGAAGGCCTACTAGGCCCAAAATGGGGCACAAGAGGGGTGGGTGCAGCACGCCCCCACCCCTGTATCCCGTTTTTGCTCCCAGGAGGCTGCAGGGAGGCCTACTAGGCCCAAAAGGAGCATAGGGGGCGGAGTGCCCCCCCCCGTGCCCTGTTTTTCCTCCAAGGGGGTGCAAGAGGCCAAGTGCTGCCTGTCACACACCCCTGGCCACACCCACCATGGCCACACCCACCCTGCCATTCATTAGGGCAGAGAACCGGTTGTTAAATTATTTGAATCCCACCACTGGACTTATGGCCATTCTTCACACTTAACGACCGTTGCAGCATCCCCCCACGGTCACGTGATCAAAATTCAGATTTTTGGCAACTGACTCATATTTACGACGGTTGCAGTGTCCCAGGGTCACGTGATCTCCTTTGGAGAACACCTGACAGGCAAAGTCAACGGGGGAGGCCCGATTCACTTAACAACGATGTCCCTAACTCAACCCCTGCAGTGATTCACTTAACCGCTGTGGAGAGAAAGGTCGTACAATGGGGCAAAAACTCATTGTACGACCGTCTCGCTTAGCAACAGAAATTTGGGGCTCCCTTGCGGTGGAAAGTTTTGAGGACTATCTGTACGGATTCCCCACATACTGCAATGGAGCCCAGCTGGCTGGGGAATTCTGGGAGTTGAAGTCCACACGTCTTCCAGGGACCAAGGTTGAAAAACGGTCTTAAATGAATGCAAAGGTTGAGGGATAAAATTAGCAAAATTCTTGAATTTTTTTTTTTAAAAATCCCTTTTTTTTTTGGCTCAATCCCCACAGAGAAAGAAAAATGCACATTTCAGCAAAAGCCCTGGAGGGGTTTTCCGCATGCAATTTTGGGTTTTGATCTTGTTTTGTTATTTTGCTAATGAGGCAGAAACCGGACTGAATGGATGGATGATTGAAATCACGGGGCCTGGACTTCCCCGGTAGATTGAACTGGCCATCTTTAATTAATGGCTATCAGAAGCGATTGTGGATGGGGTTTGTAATTGAATCACGTCCCGTGAAGGGAGGACTCGAGGTGGCATGTAAAGGAGCTCAGCCAGGATGCAAAGATTTTAAGCAGAAAAAGGCAGGGACCCACGCATTACAAAATCTCCTGCCTATCCTCCCTCCCTCTTTCCCCCTTCCTTTCTCTTTCTTTCTATCTTTCTTTTTTCCTTATTTCCTTCTGTCTTTTTTCTTTCTTTTCTTTCGCTCTCTCTCTTTTTCTCTCTTTTTTACTTTCTCTTTCCTTTCTTTTCTTTCTTTCTTCTTTCCTTCCTTCCTTCTTCTTTCCTTCCTTTTCTTTCTTTCTTTCTTCCACTTTCTCCCTTCCCCTTCTTTCCTTCCTTCCTTCCTTTTTCTCCTTTTTCCTTCCTTCCTTCTTCTCCTTTTTCCTTCCCTTCTTTTTTCTCTTTTCCTTCCTTTTTCTTCTCCTTCCTTCCTTCCTTCCTTCCTTCCTCTTTTCTTCCTTTTCTTTTCTTTCCTTCCTTCCTCTCTTCCTTTCTCTATTCCTTCCTTCCTTTCTCCTTCCTTTCTTTTCTTCCTTCTCTCTCCTTCCTTCCTTCCCTTCTTCCTTTCTTTCTCTCTTTCTTCATCTATTCCTTCCTTTCTCCTTTCTTTCTTTTCTTCCTTTCTTCCGTTCTTCTCTCTTTCTTCTTTCTCTGCTTTCTTCCTTTCTCCTTTCTTCCTTTCTTCTCTCTTCCTTCTTTCTTTTCTTTTTCTTATGTCTTCCTTCCTTCCTTCCTTTATCTTTCTCCTTCTCTTCTTCCTTCCTTCCTTCATCTCATCCTCTCTCTCCTGCCTGGATGACTTTGGGCCAGTCACCTTCCCTCAGCTCAGCCTACTTCACAGGGTTGTTGTGAGGGAGAGAAAATAGGAGAAGGAAGGAGTACTAGGTACGTTCTCCACATTTATAGAAATAGCAAATATAGGAAATAAGTAAATAAATAAAATCTGCCCAAGGAAGTCTACTCATCCTGACATCAACGTTCCCTTTAGGGACCAGCCTCTCCCTGCTCACAAAACCTTTGACTTTCAAACAGTTTGCCGCATTTTTTCCGAGTCAAACACGTGGCTTCTGATGATCCGCCTGGTCTCATGGCAAATCTTATTCCAGGAGCCTCTTCCGTCCCGTCTCCCAACAGCCAAGCTGTGAATTTCCACGGGGCTTTGTCTGGTTGCAGCCAAGAGGACTCCGTGGCCTATCCTTGGACATATTGTTTTTGAAGTGTTGCCAAGAGGCCTCCGTTTGGCCAGGCAGATGGATGGAGTCTGGGCTGCCAAGTCCCACAGAAGCTTTAAATCCACTCTCAACAGCTGGACCCGGCCTTGCAAAGGCCCCCCAAAACAGGCCGGGTGGACGAGATTAAATAAAGATGTGAAAAGCAGGGGAGGGGGGGAGGAGGAGGTTGCAGCTGGGGTGAGGAGGGGGGTTCAGAGACCCCGAAAATTTGGACACAAGCAACGTTCCTCAATCTGCTTACATGTCTTACATCTCTTTTGACATACGGGATAAATCAAAGCGCCTAGTTCTTTCCCCCAACGGGGCGAGAGCCCACCCTTAGCCCAGGGACTCCCAGCCTGCCTTCTCCATTATATATTACTTAATTTATGATTAAAGCACAAAGCAAAATCAAAGGCAAAGAAGACGGAACTGTTTCTCGCCTTTGTTGGAGGAACAATGTTGACCAAATTGTGTTGGTTGGTTGTGTCTGGTTGTGTATGCATGGGGGAGTGAAATTTAGGGTTGTTTTTTTTTTAATAAACTCAAAGCTTCAGAGGAGTGTGCCTCATGCATCTCTGCCTGAGTTTGTTGTCGACTTTGTAGTTAGAGGAACGATAGTGACCAAATTGTGTTTCTGTGAGTCAGTGAGTGAGTGTGTGTGTATTATGTACTTGTGCGTGGATGTATGAAATTTAGAGCTTTCTACAGGAACAATATTGACCAAATTGTCTGTCTGTCTTTCTTTCTCTCTCTCTCTCTCTTCCTTTCTCTCTCTCTCTCTCTCTCTCTCTCTCTCTCTCTCTCTCTCTCCCTCCCTCCCTCCCTCCTTGCCTCCCTCTCTTTCTGTGTGTGTATTTGTATTTGTGTGTAGATGTATGAAATTTAGGGCTTTCTATAGGAACAATATTGACCAAATTGTCTGTCTGTCTGTCTTTCTCTTTCTTTCTTTCTTTCTTTCTTTCTTTCTTTCTTTCTTTCTTTCTTTCTTTCTTTCTTTCTTTCTTTCTCTCTCTCTCTCTCTCTCTCTCTCTCTCTCTCTCTCTCTCTCTCTCTCCCTTCCTTCCTTTCTTTCTCTCTCTCTCCCTCCCTCCCTCCCTGCCTCCCTCTCTCTCTGTATTTGTATTTGTGTGTGGATGTATGGAATTTAGAGCTTTCTACAGGAACAATATTGACCAAATTGTCTGTCTGTCTTTCTTTCTTTCTTTCTTTCTTTCTTTCTTTCTTTCTTTCTTTCTTTCTTTCTTTCTTTCTTTCTCTCTCTCTCTCTCTCTCTCTCTCTCTTTCTTTCTTTCTTTCTTTTTCTCTCCCTCCCTCCCTCCCTCCCTCCCTCCCTCCCTTCCTTCCTTCCTCTCCCTCTCTCTCTCTCTCTCTCCCTCCCTCCCTCTGTGTGTGTGTATTTGTACTTGTGTGTGGATGTATGAAATTTGGTGCTTTCTAGAATCCCAAAGCTTCAGAGGAGTGTGCCTGCCACATCTCTGCGTGAGTCTGTGGTCTGCATTCTGGTCAGAGGAACGGCATTCACCAAATGTTGTTTTGATATGTGTGTGTCGATGTGAACATTTATGTGGGTTTGGAAAATGTTGGACTTTCTAGAATCCCAAAGCTTCAAAGGAGTGTGCCTGCCACAGCTCTGTATGAATTTGTGGTCTGCTTTCTGCTTAGAGGAAACTACTAACCGAACTGTGTTTGTGTGTCTATGTATATCATACAACATGTACGTATGTTTGTGTGTGGGTGTGAGAAATTTAAAGTTTTCTATAATCCCAGAGCTGCAGAAGAGTGTGCCCACTGCCTCTCTGCATGAGTTTGTGGTCTGTTTTATGGTTCGTTCCATCAGACTCTTGTCACAGGGTTAATTCTGCCACATTTTAACCACAATTGTGACCTCCCGTCAAGCAAAACTTAATGAGGGAAGCCGGATTCACTTAACAACCAGCGATTCACTTAACAACTGCAGTGATTCGCTTAGCAACCATAGCAAAAAAATAAAGATCTAAAATCAGGCATGACTGATGTTCTTCTCCAGGTAGTCCTTGACTGACAACCACAATTGGCACCAGAATATTCGTTGCTAAACAGGCAGGGGTGGGATTCAGCCAGTTAGGACCGGTTCGGGCCAATTCGTGCGAACCGGATACTAATTTTACATCTGGTTCGGCGAACCGGTAGTTGTAAGGACTGGCTCGCCCCACCTACCCCACTCCGCTCCTCCCAGGAGTCTCCACACGGCCCATTTTGGATGCCAGGTAAGTGCAGGGCCTGGTGCGGAGGCTCTGGGACGGTGAAAAATGGGCCTCCCGGAGGGCGTCCCTGCAGGAGGCCAAGTAGGCCACTCCCACCATGGCCACGCCCATTCAGCAACTGGACAGATTACCAGTTGCTAAAATGTAAACCACAATGAAATGCTGATCCCAATTGTGGTCATAAGTCAAGGACTGGCCGAAGAAGAACATTCATAACCTCTAATCATATCACAGAAACACCACTGCACCGAAACAACGCAACCTACCAAGATTTATCACAATATAATAAAAGAAGGATGTGATATTTCGTTCAGCTGCCTCTTTTAGAAAGATGCCATGGGGAAACATTTCTGCAAATTTCTTCTTCAAAGCTCCTGGCTGCATTTAGCTCATTCTCCAATCTTTTTCCTTTGTCTCCTTTTCCTACAAATATAGGTGGTCCTCCACTTACAACAGTTCGTTTAGCAACCATTCGAAGTTACAACGGCGCTGGGCGAAAGAGTGACTTATGAGCATCTTTCACATTTATGACCATTGCAGCATCCCCCATGGTCACATGATCAAAAAATCAAATGTCAGGGTTCCGATGGATGCCCTAATTAAATCACGAGCCTCGAGCCAACCTTCAAAAGAAATCCAGTTTTTTATCAGGAGCTTCATGTCGGCATGTTCCTAAGTGAAATCAGCTCTGAACCTACGTAATTTATGCCCCAATCATGACCCTGTTTCCCCCCCTCCCTCCAGGGTGCGTCATCAATCACATTCGCCAACGGAGCAATTTCCCAGGTTGTAGAAGTCACTCCCCTCCAGCCACTGTGGGTAACCCTGGGATACAGCCTTCAGAGAGATAAGTCTGGAATGTGCATCTGTCTTTGGCTGCCATGCCGTTTCACCAGTTTCCCATCCTCCCTGGCCTATGGCAATTCGAGAGCAGGCCAGGGATGCTTTGTGAGTTGACATCAAACGCTTGGCTGCTGACTCATATTTATGACTTGCCCCAGGGTCACCTGATCCCCTTTTGCGACCTCCTGACAAGCAAAATCAAGGGGCAAAGCCAGATTCACTTAAGGACCGTGTTAGCAACGGCAGGGATACACCGAACGACTGTGGGAAGGAAAGTCGTAAAATGGGGCAAAATTAGCAAATGTCTCACTTTGAAATTTTGGGCCACAATTGAGCCCCAAATTTCTGTCGCTAAAGTGAAACATTTGGTTGAGTTTTGTGTCCCATTTTACCCACTTTTCTTGCCGCAGTTGTTAAGTGACTCACTGCAGCTGGTAAATGAGTCAGACGGTCATTAAGTGTATCTGGCTTCCTCGTTGACTTTGCTGGTTGCAAGGTCGCAAAAGGGGATCACGTGACCCCAGAATGCTGAGACTGTCATAAATCGGAGTCTGTTTCCAACCATTTGAATTTTGAACATGTGACCAGGGAGCTGCTGCAGTGGTCATAACTGTGAATAATGGTCCTAAGTCACTTTTTTCAGTGATGTGGTAACTTTGAATGGTCACTAAATGAACTGTGGTAAGTCCAGAACTGTCAGAACGACCTTGGAAAGGCTGAGTCAACCTTGAGCAGGTCAGGATTGAACTGTCGGCAGTGGGCAGAGTTTGCCTGCAATACTGCAATCTCACAACTGCACCCCCAAGGCCCTTCCTTCCTTCCTTCCTTCCTTCCTTCCTTCCTTCCTTCCTTCCTTCCTTCTTTCTTTCTTTCCTTCCTTCCATCCCACTCCTTCCTTTCTTTTCCTTCCTTCCTTCCCTCCCTCCCTCTCCTTCTTTCCTTCTTTCCTTCCTTCTTTCCCTCCTTCCCTCCCTCTTCCTTCCTTCTTTCCCTCCCTCCCTCTCCTTCCTTCCTTCCATCCTTCTTCCCCTCCTTCGCTCCCTCTCCTTCCTTCCTTCCTTTTTCCTTCCTTCCTTCCCTCCCTCTCCTTCCTTCCTTCTTCCTTTCCCTCCCTTCCTCTCCTTCCTTCCTTCCATCCTTCTTCCCCTCCTTCACTCTCTCATTTCTTCCTTCTTTCCTCCCCTCCCTCTCCTTCCTTCCTTCTTTCCCTCCTCCCCTCCCTCTCCTTCCTTCCTGTTTTTTTCCCACTTACCAATAGCCCTTAGACTTATATACCGCTTTACACTGCTTTACAGCCCTCTCTAAGTGGTTTACAGAGTCAGCCTCTTGCCCCCAACAATCGGGGTCCTCATTTTACCGACCTCAGGACGGAAGCTGAGTCAACCTTGAGCCTGGTGGGATTTGAACTGCCAAATTGCAGGCAGCCGGCAGTCAGCAGAAGTAGCCTGCAGTACTGCATTCTGACCACTGCACCACCATGCCTCTATAATAATAATTATTATAATTATAATTATAATTATAACAGTAATAAAGATTGGATATCAATCCATCAAACAAGAAGTAAAATTTCAAGCTCTCCTCTCCAGTTATCCTAAAGCTACACGACATTTGGTCCTCGTTTCTCCCTCATTTTATCCGAAGCCAAAGAAAATGGACAGCCGGCCTCTCGCCTCCGGTAAAGCTGACTTTGGCAATCCGGCAACCTGTAGAAAGGAATTCAGGAATACCAGCAAACAGCAGAGATTTGGGGGCTGAGCTGAAGCTTGGGGACTCCCTTGGCTGCCAGGCTGCCTTGTTCTTAAATATCACTCAGACCAGAAGTGGGTTTGTGCAAATACACACTTGCTCGGGGGGGTCTTTCTGCAAAAGGTCAGGCCTGCAATATACTCGTGCTTTCTTAAGCGAAGGGGGAGCTCGTACTCCCTTAAGCGAAAGGGAGCAAACAATGGAAAGGAGAAAAGCCGGGTGGAATTCTGTTCCTGCCTCCCATCAGATCCAGACAGCGGCTTTGGGGCAGAGAACTGAATTAAATACAGGTACAGGTATTTAACTGTAGCCTCAACTTACAACAGTTCTCTTAGAGACCCTTCAAACGCATCATATCCAGTGGTGGGATTCAGCCAGTTCGCACCTATTCAGGAGAACCGGTTGTTAACTTTTTAAGCAGTTCAGTTGTTGGAAGAAATCTTATTTTGTTTTTTTTTCCACTTGACAGTGCTAATCCTGTAAGGAAGGCAGGAAGGAAACATTCTGCTGTTATTTCTAGCCTAATCTTTATTGCCCTGCTTACAGAAACTGCCTCTGTGGTTAAGCCTTGTTACATTGTAACAGCTAAGGCGAAGCGCCCATCGGTGTAAGTGATGTTGAGTTGGCCATGCCCACACGGTCACATGACCACCAAGCCACGCCTACCCAGCTGGTCATTAGGGCAGAGAAGCTCAATGGAGGCCTACTAAGCCCAAAACGGGACAGAGGGGACGGCGTGTCCCCCCTCTGCGGCCTGTTTTTGCTCCCAGGAGGGTGCAGGAGGCCGAGTGCTGCCTGTCACACCCTCTGGCCACAGCTGCCATGCCCAACCAGGTGATTAGGGCAGAGAACCAGTTGTTAAAATTATTTCAATCCCACCACTGTAAAATCAGAAGGTACGTTGGGCTCTTCTCCAGTTGACACGTGCGTCCGTGTGTGTTTCATCTAACGTGGATTACAGATTTTCAGCTCTCTCCCTGCAACCCCCTTTGGCCACTTCTCTGAGACATGAATTATATGAAATATGAACTTGCCAACTCTATGGTCCTTGTGATAATCAGACATGTTCCCCCGAGGGTACAAAATGCCACATCCAGGCAAAGCATGTGCAGCTGGCTTTTTCAGCTGCACTTTGGGGACAGGGGTCCCGTTAGGTGGTCTCCCTGAACGAGAGCTCATCTCATCTGCCCCCTCCTCTTTTCCTCTTAATGCCACTTAAGAGCCCCAATGACCAGCTCTCATGTCCATGTAGAACATCTGGAATCCGATCTCCGGGTCCCTTGAGGACTTCGGTCCAAATATGAGGAAGCAACGAGCAAGAAAATAAGGTCCCGGAAGGAATGGTTGATGGGACATCGCTGTGAAACTTTTATTAGAGGAGAGCACATGATTTTATCTGCTGGAGCACCAAAAAAAGGGTGCACGACCAAACATGGTAAGTTTCATCAGTGGTGGGATTCAAATAATTTAACAATCGGTTCTCTGCCCTAACGATCGGCTGGGTGGGTGTGGCCATGGTGGATGTGGCTAGGAGGTGTGCACCCCCTGGGAGCAAAAATGGGCCGTGGGTGGGGAGGACACTCCCTCCCCCCTCCCCCCTCCCCGTACCCCATTTTGGGCCAAGGAGGCCTCCCTGCACTTACCTGGGAGTCAAAATGGGGCGCTTGGGGACTCCTGGGAAGGGAAGGAAGTGGCCTGCCAGCAATTTAATTACTGGTTCATCTAAATTATCCCGAACCGGCTGAATCCCACCACTGACTGTTTCATGCTTCAACATTGCTTTGGATTGGTGGAAAATAGTAACAATAACTTTATTGTCATTGTACGTGTATAGACATAAATATGAATAAGTGTATCACATGTTTGAAAAAGGGTCAGGTCAGCTGATCTTAAGTATTAGAGGTTTGTGGGGTCCTTGGTGGTCTCTGAGCTTGGTTGTTTTCTTGTAGATGTTTCATTACCAAACTTGGTGACATCATCAATGCTAAGACTGATGACGTTATCTAGTTTGGTAATGAAATATCAGCAAAGAAACCAAACAAACTCAGAATCCACAAAAGACCCCCACAGTTCTCCTTCTCTTTCTCCTCCTCCTCTTCCCCCTTCAATCCTTCTCCTTCCTTCCTTTCTTCCTGTTCCTCACACCTTTCTAGCATTGATAATATTACCTAGTTGGGTCATGAAATGTTTTCAAGAAAAGAAGCAAAGCTCAGAAACCACCCACAGTTCTTCTCCTTTTCTTCTTCCTCCTCCTCCTCCTTCTTCCCCTTCAATCCTTCTCCTGCCCCCCCCCCTCCTCCTCCTCCTCCTCCTCCTCCTCCTCTTCCTCTCCACATTCCCTTCCAGCACTGTTGATGTTTTTATCCTCTTCTCCACTTCTTAAGACCATTTCTCCCAATCTGAACAATTTCTAACCGTGTAGACTTCAACACCCAGATGTTCTTATCAAGGTCCAGGCTGGCTGGGGGAACCTGGGACTGGAAATCCCCACATCTGGATCCGGCCATGGTTGAGAAGCACTGCCTGAGCCTTAACGCGCATCCATCATCACACAAATGACTGCACCGTTATTACGGAGTCATTCCATCTGGACAAGCACTTCTATTATCGCTGTAGTAACAAGTCCTTCGTACTATCTTGACTTATCTTAAACGATGAGCTCCACAATTGTTCCTGATGTCACCCAGTGCCGAACTTAATTAACCCTTTGGATGTGTGACAATTCCAGCTGTTTGATCTCCTCTAACATCCCTGCGGGTCAATTTCAAAGATGTCTCCCGAAAAGTACAGGCATAGGTAAGTCCTCAAGTTACGTCCACAATTGTTCTGGCCCGTCAGCGGCCTGTGTGGATTGTAGCTGACTCTGACAGCGAGGAGGCTGGTGGGGTGCAGCTGACAGCCGAGTCAGACAATGAGGAGGCTGGAGAAGAGGTGGTGCCAGAGGCGGGGATTCAGCCAGGGCCTTCAGAACCTCCAGAAGCTCCCTTAAGTGAAGAGGATGAAGAGGAGGAACCTCTTCTCGATGCACAGGCATGCAGAGCTGCCAAAAGGCAGGAGTGGCTCCTCAGGAGGAAGTCTCCTCAAGAGTAAGGCTTGGGGCTAATTGGCCACTCCCTTAGCCTATTTAAAGAGGAACACTGACTGAAGCAATTTGCAGGGAACAACCTTAGTTCACTCTCCTTCGGGTCTGGATTCTCTGCAAATTGCTTCTGGGCTTTCTGCCAACCTTCGTAAGATTGTGATTCCTTTATCTTTGGTTTCTTGTAGGCTGTTAAGGAAGTTTATTAATAGCCTTTCTTTGGAAGAGACTGAGTTATTTTAGTAAATTTAAGTTTTGTACAAATTTTGTGTGTGCTGTGTTCTGTGGGATCCGTAGCTGGGGCAGAACAACAATTGAGCCCAAGGTTTAGATTGTTAAGTGAAACCTTGGTGAAGCCAGTTTGCCCCGTTTTATGACTTTTCTAGCCACAGACGTTAAGTGAATCACTGCAATTGATAAGTTAGTAACCCGGTTGCTAAGCGAATCTGGCTTCCTCATTGACTTTGCTTGTCAGAAGGCCGCAAAAGGGGAAATGGCAACCGTCATAAATATGAGTCACTGGCTAAGATTGAATTTGGATCGCACGACTATGCGGATCCTGCAATGGTTGTCTGAAAAATGGCCATGACACTTTTTCCAGAGCCATCGTAACTTTGAACGGTCACTAAATAACCATTGTAGGTCGAGGACTACCTATGATTTTCGATTTATGACCGCAACTGAGCCCAAAATTTCTGTTGCTTAGCCAGCCAGTTTTGCCCCATTTTATGACCTTTTTGGACGCAGTTGTGAAGCGATCACCATTTGCAATCTTCTCAGCCAGCTTCCAACAAGCAAAGTCAATGGGGGGGAGCTGGATTCGCTTAACGACCATGTGATTCACTTAACAACTGTGCCCAAAAGATCGTAAAATCAGATGTGACTCACTTAACGACTGCCCTGTTTGGCAATAGAAACTCTGGTGCCAGTTGCGGACTCACCTTACGGCCACAAATTGAGACCAAAATTTCTGTGGTTAAGTGAGAGATTTCCGAAGTGAGTATCGCCTCATTTTACGACCTTTCTCACCGCAGTTATCCAGCGAACCACTTAATTAGTAACATGGTTGTTAAGTGAATTTGGCTTCCTCGTTGACTTTGCTTGTTGGAAGGTTGCAAAAGGGGATCACGCAGCCCCCACCACCACCCCTGGGCTACTGAAACCATCATAAATATGAGTCAGTTGCCAAGTGACTGAAATTGGATGGTGTGAAACACGGGGAGGCTGCAATGGCTGTCTGAAAAATACCCGCGTCAGTTTTTTTCCAGCGTCGCCGTAACTTCGAACAGTCACTAAATGAACCGTTGCAATTGCACAGGAAAGTTCTTCAAGCTTGGGGCTTTGTCAGAGAAAGATTGGGGGGCTCCGGGAGGATGGTAAACTCCCCCTCCAAGGCACAGCTGCAGCAGGCCACAGCTGGGAAGTGTCACTTCCAAGTTATCGATACCTGTCAAGACCTCCGACCCGCCTCTTCTGCATTTAGCTGGGGGGGCGGGGGCTGGGAGGGGGAGGCAGCCTAGTTAAGCGCTTGCTAATGGCCCACCCCCCTCATTTGCTGGGGACACTCTGGGGAAAGGAGGCTATGCAGCTGGGGTCTCACAGCAGGCAAGGTGCACAACTCATTAAAAGCCGGGAAAGGCTCTTTCCACAAACACTTCAACTGGGGGTGGAGGTAGGGGAGAAAGGTAAAGGGGTATTACTATAACCAGGGGGAAGGGAAGCCAGAATTCATTCATTCATTCATTCATTCATTCATTCATTCATTCATTCATTCTGTCTGTCTGTCTGTCTGTCTGTCTGTCTGTCTGTCTATCTTCTACCTACTTACCTCTCTCTCACTCTCTCTCTCCATCTAGCCATCCATCCATTATCTTTTCACCCACCCACCCACCCATTTATCCATCCATTATTTATTTATTATCTATTCATCCATTATCTATCTATCTATCTATCTATCTATCTATCTATCTATCTATCTATCTTCTACCTACTTACCTCTCTCTCTCTCACTCTCTCTCACTCTCTCTCTCCATCTAGCCATCCATCCACCCAATCCATCCATTATCTTTTCACCCATCCACCCATTTATCCATCCATTATTTATTATCTATTCATCCATTATCTATCTATCTATCTATCTATCTATCTATCTATCTATCTATCTATCTATCTATCATCTACCTACTTACCTCTCTCTCTCCATCTAGCCATCCATCCACCCAATCCATCCATTGTCTATCCCACCCACCCACCTACCCATTTATCTATCCATCCATTATTATCTATTCATCCATTATCTATCTATCTATCTATCTATCTATCTATCTATCTATCTATCCTCTAGCATCATCTGTTATCTAAAATTCTATTCATCCATCCATCCATTCATTAGCTATCATCCATCTCTCTCTCTCTCCTTCTCTCTGTATCTATCCATCCACCTATTTATTATCTGTTTGTCCACCCCATCCATCCATCTATTATCTATCTATCCATCCATCAATCCATCCATTCAAAATTGTTATAATAATAGTAAAATTTGTGGACAAAAGTTAAGAGAGTTGCAGGGAGGGAGGGAAGAAGAGAGAGAAGGAGGAAGAGATACAGAGAGAGCAGAGAGAAAGAGAAAGAGAGAAAAAAGAAAGAGAGAAGGAGGGAGGGATGGAGTGAGAGAAAATAGACACACCCAGAGAGAAAGAGAGACAGAGAGAGGGGGGGAGGGGGGAGGGGGGGAGAAGGGGACAGAGGAAAAAAAGGAGAGAGAAAGAGAAAGAGAGACACACACAGAGAAAGAGAGAAGAGACAGAGAAACAAGGAGAAAGAGAAAGAGACAGAGAGAAAGAGAGATAGAGACAGAGAGACAGAGAGAGAGAAAGAAAGAGAGAAATAGGTTAACCTTTTTAAACCTATTTTAACCTATTTTAGCTTTTAAAGTGTCAATGGGTTTTAGGTTGGGATGTTTTAAATTTTGGGCCAAAGTTGTGTAATTCTTTTAATAATTTTTAGATTTTGTATTGGTATATTTTTATTCTTGGCTGTTCACCGCCCTGAGTCCAGCAGGAGAAGGGCGGTATACAAATTGAAATAAATAAATAAATAAATAAATAAATAAATAAATAAATAAATAAAAGACACACACACACACACACACACACACACAGAGAGAGAGAGAGAGAGAGAGAGAGACAAAGAGAGAGACACACACACAGAGAAAGAGAGAGACAGAGAGACAGAGAGACAGAGAGAGAAAGAAAGAGAGAGAGAGAGAGAGACACACAGAGAGAGAAAGAGAGACAGAGAGAGAGAGAAAGAAAGAGAGAGAGAGAGAGACACACGCACACACACACAGAGAAAGAGACAGAGAGAGAGACAGAGAGACGGAGGGAGGGGGAGGGAGGGAGGGATAGAGAGGGACAGAGGGAGACGTAACAGAGGTAGCAAGGAGGGTCCCTGTCAAAAGGGGGCTACAAAAGGAACAGAAGGAGGCTCATCTTTGAGCAGTGAGGCTAGCAAAAAAAAAAAAAAAAAAACCCAGACAGGTCCCAAGCTGGAGAGAAATTTCCCAGCTTTCATGCAGGGACTCAACCTTTGTTTCTCGCTCGTTTGCCTTTTAACGGGGCATGATGCTAATTGGGCAATTAAGCGAGGGGGTTTGAGGAGGAAGGGAGGGAGGGTCCCACCCCCTCTTCTGTCCAGCACCTGCTCCTGGTCACAGCTTGGTGGGCTTCGAAATGTTCAGGCCAGACAACGGACAATCTGCCTGCGCCATTGACCACGCTGGCATTTTCCACTCAAAACGCCAATGACAAAAAATACCTTAGACACATACACACAAACG
Organism: Masticophis lateralis; assembly: GCA_030761175.1. Taxonomy (NCBI): domain Eukaryota; kingdom Metazoa; phylum Chordata; class Lepidosauria; order Squamata; family Colubridae; genus Masticophis; species Masticophis lateralis. Next base: position 4,734,972 of record JAUDYJ010000006.1, on the reverse strand, counting down.
GGCAGCCATCAGTCAGTCCCATCAATAACCAAGCAGGCCTTTTGACGTCCTGCCAAGGATGGGTGGCCACATTGTGGTGGTCTCAGGAAACCTCAGCGGGTGGGGTTCGCACCGAACAACGCCACAAAACAGGATTTGCAAACCGCCAAGCCCGAGTCCACATGATTTTGAAGCCAAAAAGGAACATAAAACTACAATTTAGATTCGTTTGAGTCATTTGCTGAACGTATTTTTCTTGGCATGGGAAACAAATGGCCCTGCCTACTTTTCTGCTGTTTTGGGGGCTTCTCGGGCTAATAATAATTATTATTATTTTCTTGGTTTTCTCACCACCTGGCCTGAGGGGCTGTTTATGAGGTAAACTGCCAACAAATTCCTCTCTTTTTCCCTAGGTTGTTTAGGTTTACATTTTCAATGTTAAGTAAGGAAAATTACCTTGATGGAGATATGCAGGAACCATTATCTAGTCGAGTGCATCTCAACCCTTGGGTACTTTAAAAGATGTGAACTTCGACTCCCAGAATTCCCCAGCCAGCCATGCTGTTTTGTGTTTTTTTTAAAAAAATTTGATTTATATGCCGCCTTTCTCCGAAGACTCGGGGCGGCTTACAATGCGTTAAGCAATAGCCTTCATACTTTTGTATATTTATATTTATACAAAGTCAGCTTATTGCCCCCACAAACTGGGTCCTCAATTGACCTACCTTAGAAAGGATGGAAGGCTGAGTCAACCTGGAACCTGGGGAGATTCGAACTTACAGTAATTGCAGACAGCTGGATTTAATCACAATGCATTAGTCTGCTGAGCCACCAGGCCCCAGTATTACTGTTGAAGTCAATATCTCTCAAAGGGTCCAAGGTTGAGAAACACTCATTTTAGACCAGAAGGGCTGAAACGTTTTAGAATATTTTCTTTTATTTGTATTCTTTTCATGTATTTATAATTATGTTTACACTTGTATTTGTCATAAAATACATGCTTGATGAAAGAAAGGAAGGAAGGAAGGAAGGAAGGAAGGAAGGAAGGAAGGAAGGAAGGAAGGAAGGAAGGAAGGAAGGAAGGAAGGAAGAAAGAAAGAAAGAAAGAAAGAAAGAAAGAAAGAAAGAAAGAAAGAAAGAAAGAAAGAAGAGGCAGATAAGTCCTTGAAATCAGTGGACCAATTTGCCTCCAGAAGTTGTGAATGCTCCAACACTGGAAGTTTTTAAGATGATGTTGGATAACCATTTATCTGAAGTGGTGTAGGGTTTCCTGCCTAAGCAGGGGTTGGACTAGAAGACCTCCAAGGTCCCTTCCAACTCTATTATTCTATTCTATTCTTTCACTCTATTCCTACTTAAGCACAAAAGCCAGCTGGGTGACTTTGGACCAATCACTAGGAGATGGTGAGTTCTAGTTCCACTTCGGGCACGAAAGCCGCCTGGGTGAGTTCTAGTTCCTGCCTTAGACATGAAAGCCAGCTGGGTGGGCCAATCACCATGAAATGGTAAATTCTAGTTCGATCTTTGGCATGAAAGTCTGCTGGGTGACTTGGGACCAATCACTAGGCGATGGTGAGTTCTAGTTCTAGTTCAGGCACGAAAGCCAGCTGGATGACTTTGAGCCAGTCACCAGGAGACGGTGAGTTCTAGTCCTCACCTCAGGCATGAAATCTGCCTGGATGACTTTGGGCTAATCACTAGGAAGCTGTGAGTTCTAGTCTGACCTTTAAGTATGAAAACCAGCTAGGTGACTTTGGACTAGCCCCTCCCTCTCTCTCAATTGTTATTGTGGGGAAAATAGGGGAGAAGAGAATATTAGCTACGTTTGTTGCCTTGAGTTAATTATAAAGATAGTAAAAGCAGGATACCTATGCATCAATCGAATGAATCAACTGATCAACATTTTACAGAGACACGATTGAGAGCTTTTTAACAAACCGCATCTCTATTTGGTTTGGTGGCAGCAATGCCTCAGACAGAAAGTCCCTACAGAGAGTGGTGAGGACAGTGGAGAAGATTATAGGAAGCTCGCTTCCCTTTATTCAGGATGCTGTTCATCAGCGCTATGCGCTTCAAGCTCGAAGCATGGTGAGAGACCCCACACACCCACTTTACGGTCTGTTTCTGTTTCTCCCCTCTAAGAGGAGGTTTCGGAGTATTTGTAGCAGGATGACCTGATTCTGTAACAGCTTTGTTCCCTATATGCCACCTGTCTGGTAAACTCGCAAGATTCGTTTTTCATGTGTACATCCGAATTACACTGCGTTGTTTCTCTGCATCATATAATATATGTGGGTATATACATAATTTTGTATCTATCTATCTATCTATCTATCTATCTATCTATCTATCTATCTATCTATCTATCTATCTATCTTGTCATGTTTATGTAGTGTAAAATTGGAGGTGGGGACCCTGTAAGAGCTGTATGCAATGAAATTTCATGTTTTAATGTATGCCAATTAGTGTACATTCAAAGTGACAGTAAAAATAATTCTACTCCAGTCTGTTCTGATAGAGATTGAGAAATCGGAATTACAGTATTTGCTCTCTGCATTCCTAGTATTCATCCCCCACCCAGGGGCCCCTCTTTAGATCTTTTCCAGATCTACACCTTGTTTAAAAAAAAGAAAGGCGAATTAAATTAAAATTAGCATCTAATTCCATTTCAAACAGATTGCAAATGTCAGGCCAATTGGTTAATTACCAGAATTGTAACATAAGCAAATAAGTAAACGAGAAGATCCAAGTTGGGAAAACAAGAAAGATAAGAAATGAACTAGGAAAAAAAAGTATTTTTCAAAGTGGCCTAAATTTATTCTTACAGAGGCAAAAAAAAAAAAAAATTACTGATAAATACGATTGCATCTACTACCCAATGTATGACCACAATGGAGCCCAACGTTTTTGTTGCTAAGCAAGGCAGTTGTTAAGTGAGTTCTGTCTCGTTTAATGACCCTTCTTGCCACCGTTAAGTGAATCGATGCAGTTCGCGGTAATCTGGTTGTTAAGTGAATCTGCCTCCCCATTCACTTGGCTCCTCAGAAGGTCGCAAAAGGGGACCACACGACCCTGGAGCACTGCAACCGTCATAACTATGAGCCAGTTGCCAAGCGTCTGAATTTTGATCACATGGCCACAGAGGTGTTGCAATGGTCGTAAGTGTGAAAAGCAATGAAAAGCCTCTTTTTTCAGTGCCGTCGTAACTTTGGTCACTAAGCAGATGGTTGTAAATCAAGGATTACCCTCAGGGGTGAAATGTAGAATTTGTTACTACCGGTTCTGTGGGCGAGGCTTGGTGGGGGGGGGTAATGTGACTGGGTGGGCGTGGCTAACTTTTTTTTTTTTTTTAACTTTTCAAAGCATTTTTTCTACTGCTTTGAAAAGCCTCTCTGCCGATCAGGCAACTCAGCTGGGATCGTCAGAGACTTTTCAAAGCATTTTTTTTTAACCACCTCTTCAACCAAGAGGTTGCAGAAAAAAATGCTTTGAAAAGCCTCTGACGATCCCAGCTGAGCCACAAGATCATCAGAGGCTTTTTTTTTTAACTTTTAAAAACATTTTTTCATCGGAAGAGGTTGTAGAAAAAATGCTTTTAAAAGTAAAAACAAAAAAACAAAAAAAGCCTCTGATGATCTCGCGGCTCAGCTGGGCATGGTGGTGGTGGAGGGGGTGCAGGGATTTTTGCTACCGGTTCTCCAAACCACCTACCACCATTGCTACCGGATCGGGCGATCTGGTCCAAACTGAGAGCATTTCACACCTGGATTACCTGTATCGGACGGTGGGAGATATTTGGTGGCAGAAAGCGATCCTGTAGATCCTAAGCCATGGAGCGGTTTGAAGATGGTGACTAACACCTTGAAACGCACCCGGAAGACCACCAGAAGAGAAAGAGATAGCTAGGTCTATTCATAAGCAAATGCCTGCACCCAAGATCCAACAAAAGTAGGATTAGCCCTCTACCCATCTAGCAACAGAACTCACCATATGGCACCTGGAGAGACTGCATCACCCAGCAAGGCTCAACCAAGCTTGGGACTCAAAAGACAACCTACAAAGTTACCCCTGCATGGTCCCATGGGAGTCCGACAACCAATCGGAATATAAACTCAGCTTCAATTCAAAGCCCAACAGAGGGTATAAATCTATCTATCTATCTCTCACCCATGTGCTTTTTTCACCCAGGACCTCAAACCATGTGGTCCTGTCCACCATTAAACCATCTTTCCAAGCCGTCTCCATGTTTCCAGTGCCTTTCTCCCCGCTTGGAACTGAACCCAAATGGACATTTCTTCCAACACTCAGTTGATAGTTTCTCAATGTCAGAAATATTCTCCTTATTTCCAGGTGGAATCTCTCCTTGTTCAGTTTCCTCCATCCATTCTTCCTGAATAATATGAAACCGGGGAGTTTCATTTGTGAAAAGAGCCTCCGTGCAGATTTTGGATAATTCAATAAATAACTTGGCTTTTAAATACAATTCTTTCTGACTCGGGGAACTAATAGTCCTACTTACCTCAGCAGATTTAACTTGGCCTCCATTTATCACCGCCAGGCTTCAGCTGAGTTGTCAGCATTCAAGTGAACAGTTTAGAAACTTTTAACCTCAAGATATTCTTGCCTCTAACTCGTTTTAAAGAGACTCAATCGATCAGAATGGAGCTGAAAGGGGACTTGGGAGGCCTTCTAGTCCACCCCCTTGCTCAAGCAGGAGACTTTATATCGTTTAAGAGACTGTCCAGTCTCCTCTTTAAAACCTCCAGTAGCAATAGCAATAGCACTTACACTTATATACCACTTCACAGTGCTTCACAGCCCTCTCTTAGCGGTTTACAGATTCAGCCTATTTCCCCCAAACAATCTGAGTCCTCATTTACCCACCTCGGAAGGATGGGGGGCTGAGTCAACCTTGAGCCGGTCAGGATCGAACTCCTGGCATTGGGCAGAGTCAGCTTGCAATACTGCTTTCTAACCAATGTATCACCATGGTCCTTCCTTCCTTCCTTCCTTCCTTCCTTCCTTCCTTCCTTCCTTCCTTCCTTCCTTCCTTCCTTCCTTCCTTCTTTCCTTCCTTCTTTCCTTCCTTCCTCCCTCCCTCCCTTCCCTTCCCTTCCCTTCCCTTCCCTTCCCTTCCCTTCCCTTCCCTTCTTAGCACAAGTGCTTTCCAGCCCTCTCTAAGTGGGTTTACAGAGTCAGCCTATATGGCCCCAACAATCTGGGTCCTCATTTTATCCACCTCAGAAGGATGGAAGGCTGAGTCAACCTTGAGCCTGGTGAGATTCGAACTGGCAAACTGCTGGCAGTCGGCAGTCAGCAGAAGTAGCCTGCAGTACTGCCCTCTAACCACTGCGCCACCGCGGCTCAGTGTTGGGTTGAGGTTATGCCCTTGTGTTCTTGATTTTTGCTCCCTAACGAAAACATATTTCCATATTTTAGAACCTTATTCACACCCTTAAGAAATAAAAGGATGATGGAGCACGGTGGCAAGCTGTTCCGCTGGTCAATTGTCCTCACTGTTTAGAAAGTTTCTCCTCAATTCTAAGGTTGCTTCTTTCCTTGTTTAGTTTCCATCCCTTGTTGTCGTGTCTTGCCTTCAAGTGCTTTGGAAAATAGGTTGATCACCCCCCCCCCCCGGTCTTTCTTTGTGGCAGCCCCTCAAATTTTGGAATTCTGAAGATTAGAAGATAGCAGATTTTTGAACCCCAATTGACTGAAGGTTTAGGCAAGTCCCACTCCTTGGATCAAAGTCACGAAGCTTCAATACTCTCTTGGCAAGCACCCAACACTCCTCAAAGCAAAAGCCACACTAAAGAGAACCTTAAAATGACCTTTGCAAGCAGACAGGAGTCCAGATTAAGCCAACTGTCTCTCAGCCTCCCCATCTGCATGTCTGATGGTTGCCTCTTAGCATGACAATGGATGATTTAGGGAGACATTTGCATGAGGCAACTTGGGTGGAGCCCATGACGTGTCTACTCTTACTGAAATCAGAAATGTGCCAGCCCAAACGACATGCCAGCCCTGGAGAAATATCATTTAAAGGTAAAGGTAAAGGTTCCCCTCACACAGATGTGCTAGTCGTTCCCGACTTTAGGGGGTGATGCTCATCTCCGTTTCAAAGCCAAAGAGCCAGCGCTGTCCGAAGACGTCTCCGTGGTTATGTGGCTGGCATGACTCAACGCCAAAGGCGCATGGAACGCTGTTCCCTTCCCACCAAAGGGGGTCCCTATTTTTCTACTTGCATTTTTTACCTGCTTTCGAACTGCTAGGTTGGCAGAAGCTGGGACAAGTCACGCATCACCCCGTTATGCGGCACTAGGGATTCGAACCGCTGAACTGCCGACCTTTCAATCGACAAGCTATATCATTTACAGACATACAAGGAGCCTGAGTAGCGTAAGTGGCTAATGCCTCCTACTAAAGGCAGCAATTAACATCCAGCTGCCTGTAATTCTGCGAGTTCAATCCTAGCCAGGCTCAAGGTCAACTCAGCCTTCCATCCTTTCTAAGGTGGGTAAATTGAGGACCCAGTTTGTGGGGGCAATAAGCTGACTTGGTATAAATATACAAAAGTATGAAGGCTATTGCTTAACCCATTGTAAACCGCCCTGAGTCTCCGGAGAAGGGCGGCAAATAAATCAAATTTTTTTTAAAAATGGGAATATTCTTTATTGGCCAAGTGTGATTGGATACACAAGGAATTCGTCTCCGGTGCATAAGCTCTCAGTGCACATACAAACAGTGCACATACAAACAACAAAGTTTGTTGTGGCCCCGTCCTCTGAGCCTATCCCATTGGAGGAAGGAAGCTCTGAGCAGGAGGAAGAGGAGCCAGCCAGATCTCCCAGCCCCCCCCCCCTCTGGCACCGTCTCAGGTGCCAGCTGAAAGAGAGCCAAGTAGTGGGGAAACAGGTGTCTCAGATGAGAGTGAGGGAGAGACGTCATTCCTGGACGCACGCCAAAGAAGGCGAGAGAAAAGATTACTGCAGCTGCGGCGACGTATGAGGAAATAGACCTGAGTCACTGGATTGGAGTCACAGGATCAATGAGTCACTGGACCACACCCAGAGCCTATATAAGACAGGACGGTGGGTCAAGATGTTTGTGACGAACAAACAAAACAAACATAGCAACCTCGTAGTCTTGGAAGCTAGATGAACAGCAAAGCTACGTAGGTGATTTTCCTTTGGTGTAAACTAATAAAGTCCTTGGCAGACGGTGTGCATATCGCTGCCAAGTTTGAGATAAGAACTGTGGAGTGTGCCAAGTGATTCTTAACCCTCGACTGGCTGTGTTTTTGTGGGTCTCTGAAGGGGGGGACAGATCAAAGTTAAGATATAGATCATAAATCACAAGATACCATCATAAACCATCAGATGCAAACCACATGATGATAGATCATAATTTAATTTAATTTAATTAATTCAATTTATATGCCGCCCCTCTCCGAAGACTCAGGGCGGCTAAGATACCAATACGAGAAGGTAGTAGGAAAGATGAGACAGATGAGTAATATCATCAGTGCTAGAGCGGGGTGGGGTTTGAGCGGAGGAAGAGGAAGGAGAAGGGGAACTGTGGGGTCCTTGGTGCTCTCTGAGCTTGGTTGTTTTCTTGCAGACGTCTCATGACCCAACTAGGTAACATCATCAGTGCAAGAAGGAAGTGGGGATTGAAGAGAGGAGGAGGAGGAGGAGGAGAACGATGACCTCGGTACTCTCCAAGCTTGGTTGTTTTCTTGCCAACGTCTCATGACCCAACTAAGTAACATCATCAGTGTTCAACTGAACTGAACTGAAAATATTGCCTAGTCATGAAACACCTTTAACAAAACAACCAAACTCAGAGTGTATCAAGGATTCCACCGTCTATGGAAGCGACGCGAAGACCAAGCTCAAAAGAGACTGAACTTTGATGACAAACACAACCGCTTTGTTGAAGTTTGTTGATCCTTCTGCGGTTGCCCCTGCAACCTTGCGAGTAGGGAAGCAATTCTTGCACCCACACACCCTGAGACACAAATCTGCATGTGTTTACAAGCCGTCAGCTTTAGCAGGCACTTTTGGGAGGATGGACCAGCCACGCCAGAAAGAGCAGCAAAGCTGAGAATGACAGGAAAAATAAATAACCCAGAGAAATGCAGAGAAACACTATAAAAGGGCTGCCTTGCTCTGTTCTCCATCTGCCTCGGTTTTGGTCCAGGTTTTCCCACAGTTCGATTTCTTATTAGTGACCAAAGTTTCTATTTTGCCAAGTTAAGCTAAAATATTGATGATAGATAGATAGATAGATAGATAGATAGATAGATAGATAGATAGATAGATGATAGATAGATAGATAGATGATAGACAGACAGACAGATGATAGATAGATAGATAGATAGATAGATAGATAGATAGATAGATAGATAGATAGATAGATAGATAGATGGTAGATAGACAGAGATGATAAATAGATAGATGATAGATAGACAGATAGATAGATAGACAGACAGACAGATGATAGATAGATAGATAGATAGATAAATAGATAGATAGATAGACAGACAGACAGATGATAGATAGATAGATAGATAGATAGATAGATAGATGATAGATAGATAGATAGATAGATGGTAGATAGACAGAGATGATAAATAGATAGATGATAGATAGATAGATAGATAGATAGATAGATAGATAGATAGATAGACAGACAGAGATGATAGATGATAGATAGATAGATAGATAGATAGATAGATGATAGATAGATAGATAGATAGATAGATAGATGGTAGATAGACAGAGATGATAAATAGATAGATAGATAGATAGATAGACAGATGATAAATAGATAGATGATATAGATAGACAGATGATGATAGATGATATAGATGATAAATAGAGATAGATAGATAGATAGATAGATAGATAGATAGACAGACAGACAGACAGACAGACAGACAGACAGACAGACAGAGAGAGAGAGAGATCTGCAATGGATCATAAATTTGATCATATCTGCAAGAAAACAACCAGGCTCAGGGAGCATCAAGGACCTTTCATTTCAACCATGAGATACAGTATTCTCCTCCTTAGAAAGATGATGGATAGATCTGATCAGATGATAGATGATAGGCAAGAGTTAGATGAGAGACAGAATGGTTATAAGTCAAACGCTACCTATACATTCTATTCCCATTCCATTCCATTCCATTCTTAGAGCCAAGGTGGCACAATGGTAAGAGTGCAGTACTTCTGCTGACTGCCGGCTGCCTGCAATTTGCAGTTCAAATCTCACCAGGCCTCAGCCTTCCGTCCTTCCGAGGTGGGTCAAATGAGGAGACAGATGGTCGGGGGCAAGAGGCTGACTCTGTAAACTGCTTAGAGAGGGCTGTAAAAGCACTGTGAAGCGGTATATAAGTCTAAGTGCTATTGCTAAGTGCTAAGAAAGGAAGGGAAGGGAAAGGAAGGAAGGAAGGAAGGAAGGAAGGAAGGAAGGAAGGAAGGAAGGAAGGAAGGAAGGAAGGGAGGGAGGGAGGGAGGGCCATGGTGGTACAGTGCTTAGAAAGCAGTATTGCCGGCTGACTCTGCCCACTGCCAGAAGTTCGATCCTGACCAACTCAAGGTTGACTCAGCCTTCCATCCTTCCGAGGTGGGTAAAATGAGGAGCCAGATTTTTGGGGGCAAGAAGCTGACTCCGTAAACTGCTTAGAGAGGGCTGGAAAGCTGTGAAGTAATATATACTGCAAGTGCTATTGCTATTCCATCCCATCCCATCCCATCCCATCCCATCCCATCCCATCCTGTCTTCTCTCACTCCCTTCCCTTCTCCCATTCTATCCCATTAATGTTCCCTTAGATATCATACATAATCATTATTTGTTGCAGTGCGAGGACTCCTATCAGAAGCAGTCCCTTCCCTGCCCAAGAGTTTTTAGATCGCAGAAAATAAATCCAACAGATCCATTTCCTTCTCCAGAACCACTGGAAGGGAGCGGCTGGCGAATAAGCATCCAATACGCAACACAAACTGAACAACAAGCGCAGACTTTTGACTGCCTTTCTCCGACCCCCTGCGACTCTGATCTGCATCTTATCCTTCACCATTGGATGGCAGGGGAAAAAGAAGTGATTTTGCAAAAGGGACTCGACAAGAAGCTGTATAGAAAGACGGATCAAAGGCGGGTTGGAAGCTGAAAGGAGCTGGCAGCCTCTCCACAGCTGAGCTGGCCAGTTTATAAAAGGATAAATAACGCTGACATTACAATGCTTTGGCTAATTCGTTTTCCTACTTGTCTCTGCCTGGCAGAATTGGGGCTACAAAAGAAGCCCCAGACCAGGAAGAAAAGTGAGGGAGGGCACAGTGATTCATTGCTTGTACGTACATTTTTTTAAAATAAAAACGATTAGGGGTGGGCTCCTGGCAGTGGTGGGATTCAATTTTTTTTTTACTACCGGTTCTGTGGGTGTGGCTTGGTGGGTGTGGCATGCTTGGTGGGTGTGGCAGAGGAAGATTACTGCAAAATCCCCATTTCCTCCCGATCAGCTGGGACTCGGGAGGCAGAGAATAGATGGGGGCGGGGCCAGTCAGAGGTGGTATTTACCGGTTTCTCCGAACTACTCAAAATTTCCGCTACCAGTTCTCCAGAACTGGTCAGAATCTGCTGAATACCATCTCTGGCTCCTGGGGGTTCGGCAGAGTTCAGGCGATCCTCTAACCGAGGATTACTGGGGTTCGGCGAAGCCCCAAATGCTAACCCTGGCTGGTCACGCCCACCCTGCCCCTCTCCTCCCGGGAGTCTCCACACGGCCCGTTCATCATTCCAGGAAAGTGCAGGGACCGCGCGGAGAGTCTGAGAGGGCAAAAAAATGGGCCTACCGGAGATTCCGGAAGTCTGGAAATGGGCTTCTTTCCGGCCTCCGGACGGCCTCCAGACTCCGGGGGAAGCAGTTTACACCCTCCGGAGGCTCAACAAAAGCCTCTGGAGCCTGGGGAGGGCGTAAATGCTCCCTCCCCACAATTGTGCAGTCAGCCGACTAGGCCACGAGGCAGCAAACTCGTTGCTAAAGGTATTAAAGCCCACCCCTCCAAATGATCCATTTTGTTGTTCCTGAATACAGTCAATTATAGCCACTTGGGGGGAGACCCCAGGATGTCAGAACCAGGTCATAAGAACATTTTGGGGCATTGGTCACCACTGCCATGTTTCCCCGAAAATACGACCTACTCCAAAAGTAAGCCCTAGCTTGATTTTTACATTTTTTGTGCCCAATATAAGCCCTATGCCCCCCCCCACACAAACAAAATAAGCCCTAATTAAGACCCCGCCCACTCCAGGGTGCACGGGTAAAAATTAAGCTAGGGTGGGACTGGGGTGGTGGTGGAGCTGCCCTATTATTTACCTTGGGACAGCCTCACACACCTTGGCCCATTTCTTCTGCAGCCGGCAAGGCTTTCTGGAAGGCCTCTGTAGCCAATAACAGAAGGCCTCTGACAGTGAAAAGGAGCCTGGGGGAGATGCAAACAAGTGAGGTGAGTCAGTGGACATTCCCCACCCCCCACCCCCCCAAAAAATGACCTGGTTCCTTTTTTGGTGACAAAAAAATATAAGACGGGGTCTTATTTTCGGGAAAACATGGGTAAGAGACCCATCGTAAGTCAAGAACTACTTTTTTAAAAAATTTGATTTATATGCCGCCCTTCTCCGGAGACTCAGGGCGGCTTACAATGTGTTAAGCAATAGCCTTCATACTTCTGTATATTTTACACAAAGTCAGCTTATTGCCCCCACAAACTGGGTCCTCAATTTACCCACCTTAGAAAGGATGGAAGGCTGAGTCAACCTTGAGCCTGGTGAGATTCGAACTTACAGTAATTGCAGACAGCTGGAGTTAAATTACAATGCATTAGTCTGCTGAGCTATCCAGGCTCCTTGAGAATACACCGAGGTTACACTAAGCCCGTGATGGCGAACCTATGGTACGCGTGCCACAGGTGGCATGTGGAGCCATATCTGTGGGCACGCGAGCATTGCCCTAGATCAGCTCCAGCACGCATGCATGCACCGGCCAGCTGATTTTCTAGCCTTCCGGGCCCTCCGGAAGTCGGGAAACGGGCCATTTCTGACCTCCAAGGGAGTAGGGAAGGCTGTTTTCGCCCTCCCCAGGCTCCAAGAAAGCCTCTGGAGCCTGAGGAGGGCGAAAAATGGGCCTACCACTGTGCCATTGTGTGCCGAAAGCAGGGGGAGCGCCGGGCGTGGGGGTACCGCAGGTGCATGCATTGGGGGAGGGGCACATTGAATTACGGGTGTGGGCACACGCATGCGCAACCCCCTGCACTCTCCCCGCTTTTGGCACGCGATGGCAAAAAGGTTAGCCATCACTGCACTAAGCATTAGATTTATGAAAGGTAGGTCTTTCGACCTGGCGACCATGGCTGGATCCCCATGGGGTCCTCGACTTATGACCACCATTGAGGCCAACATTGCTGCTGCTAAGCGAGACACTGGTTGTGTGAAAAGCGGCCATACGTCACTTTTTTCACTGCCGTTGTAACTTGGAAGAGTCACTAAACAAACTATTGTAAGTCAAGGACTACTGTACTCTCCAATTCCTGGGAAAGCAAGGAAGAAGAAGGAATTGTTCTCTTCCAAACGTGCTTTTTTTTTCTTTAGGATTTCAGGAAAACCAAACAATGGAGGAGAAGAAAATCTTGGGCATGTTGATGGGAAAAAAAGAAATAGTGTAAATAAACAGGGTGGGAATCTCTTCAGTCGAAGCATGTGATTAGCCTCCGAATCAAATTAAACCCCTGGGCTTCTCCCTGGGCTGAATGCTATTTTAAGGCTTATTAGATTCGATTAGGATTGGCAGAAATTTTCCCCGACATAATCGAGGCTTTTAATTGGATTTAATAAAGAGGAGGAGGAGGAGGCGGGAGGAGGAGGAAAGAGGAGAAAGCAGGAGGAGGAGAAGGAAAGAGAGGGAAGAGGAGGAGGAGGAGGAAAGAGGAGGAAGCAGGAAGAGGAGGAGGAAGGAGAGGGAAGAGGAGGAGGAGGAGGAGGAGGAAGCAGGAGGAAGGAGGAGGAAAGAGGAGGAAGAGGAGGAAAGAGGAGAAAGCAGGAGGAGGAGAAGGAAGGAGAGGGAAGAGGAAGAGGAGGATGAAAGAGGAGGAAGCAGGAAGAGGAGGAGGAAGGAGAGGGAGGAGGAGGAGGAGGATGAAAGAGGAGGAAGCAGGAAGAGGAGGAGGAAGGAGAGGGAAGAGGAGGAGGAGGAGGAGGAAAGAGGAGGAAGCAGGAGGAAGGAGGAGGAAAGAGGAGGAGGAGGAGGAAAGAGGAGGAGGAGGAGGAAAGAGGAGAAAGCAGGAGGAGGAGAAGGAAGGAGAGGGAAGAGGAGGAGGAAGAGGAGGAAAGAGGAGGAAGGAGGAGGAGGAGGAAGGAGAGGGAAGAGGAGGAGGAAGAGGAGGAAAGAGGAGGAAGCAGGAGGAGGAGGAGGAAGGAGAGGGAAGAGGAAGAGGAGGATGAAAGAGGAGGAAGCAGGAAGAGGAGGAGGAAGGAGAGGGAGGAGGAGGAGGAGGAGGAAAGAGGAGAAAGCAGGAAGAGGAGGAGGAAGGAGAGGGAGGAGGAGGAGGAGGAGGATGAAAGAGGAGGAAGCAGGAAGAGGAGGAGGAAGGAGAGGGGAGAAGGAGGAGGAGGAAAGAGGAGAAAGCAGGAGGAGGAGAAGGAAGGAGAGGGAAGAGGAGGAGAAGGATGAAAGAGGAGGAAGCAGGAAGAGGAAGAGGAAGGAGAGGGGAAAAGGAGGAAAGAGGAGGAAGCAGGAAGAGGAGGAGGAAGGAGAGGGAAGAGGAGGAGGAGGAGGAGGAAAGAGGAGGAAGCAGGAGGAAGGAGGAGGAAAGAGGAGGAAGAGGAGGAAAGAGGAGAAAGCAGGAGGAGGAGAAGGAAGGAGAGGGAAGAGGAAGAGGAGGATGAAAGAGGAGGAAGCAGGAAGAGGAAGAGGAAGGAGAGGGGAGAAGGAGGAAAGAGGAGGAAGCAGGAAGAGGAGGAGGAAGGAGAGGGAAGAGGAGGAGGAGGAGGAAAGAGGAGGAAGCAGGAGGAAGGAGGAGGAAAGAGGAGGAGGAGGATGAAAGAGGAGGAAGCAGGAAGAGGAGGAGGAAGGAGAGGGAGGAGGAGGAGGAGGAGGAGGAAAGAGGAGAAAGCAGGAGGAGGAGAAGGAAGGAGAGGGAAGAGGAGGAGGAGGATGAAAGAGGAGGAAGCAGGAAGAGGAGGAGGAAGGAGAGGGGAGAAGGAGGAGGAGGAAAGAGGAGAAAGCAGGAGGAGGAGAAGGAAGGAGAGGGAAGAGGAGGAGAAGGATGAAAGAGGAGGAAGCAGGAAGAGGAAGAGGAAGGAGAGGGGAAAAGGAGGAAAGAGGAGGAAGCAGGAAGAGGAGGAGGAAGGAGAGGGAAGAGGAGGAGGAGGAGGAGGAAAGAGGAGGAAGCAGGAGGAAGGAGGAGGAAAGAGGAGGAAGAGGAGGAAAGAGGAGAAAGCAGGAGGAGGAGAAGGAAGGAGAGGGAAGAGGAAGAGGAGGATGAAAGAGGAGGAAGCAGGAAGAGGAAGAGGAAGGAGAGGGGAGAAGGAGGAAAGAGGAGGAAGCAGGAAGAGGAGGAGGAAGGAGAGGGAAGAGGAGGAGGAGGAGGAAAGAGGAGGAAGCAGGAGGAAGGAGGAGGAAAGAGGAGGAGGAGGATGAAAGAGGAGGAAGCAGGAAGAGGAGGAGGAAGGAGAGGGAGGAGGAGGAGGAGGAGGAGGAAAGAGGAGAAAGCAGGAGGAGGAGAAGGAAGGAGAGGGAAGAGGAGGAGGAGGATGAAAGAGGAGGAAGCAGGAAGAGGAAGAGGAAGGAGAGGGGAGAAGGAGGAAAGAGGAGGAAGCAGGAAGAGGAGGAGGAAGGAGAGGGAAGAGGAGGAGGAGGAGGAGGAGGAAAGAGGAGGAAGAGGAGGAAAGAGGAGAAAGCAGGAGGAGGAGAAGGAAGGAGAGGGAAGAGGAAGAGGAGGACGAAAGAGGAGGAAGCAGGAAGAGGAAGAGGAAGGAGAGGGGAGAAGGAGGAAAGAGGAGGAAGCAGGAAGAGGAGGAGGAAGGAGAGGGAAGAGGAGGAGGAAGCAGGAGGAGGAGAAGGAAGGAGAGGGAAGAGGAGGAGGAGGTGGGGATGGGGATGGGATAGGAATCAGGATCTGCCCATTCTGGCTTCGGCTGATTGGCTGGCTTGCTAGCCAGGTTGTTGGAGGCATCTTGGGCAGCGGTGGGTTTTCAATATCCTTACCACCGGTTCCCACACGTGCCTTCCGTGCATGCAGTTTGCTCACTCGCGCTCCTTCCGCGCATGCACCTGGCTTCGAAAACGTGCCTCAATAGGACGTCATAGAGCCGTGGCGGTTAGGCAGGCTCACCTGCGATCTTCACTACCGGTTCGCCCGAAACCGTTACGAACCGGGTGAATCCCATCTCTGATCTTAGGTGAGCTGCATTTACAGAGAAAATGGGAAGGCAGGGACAGTAGAAACGATCCATCAAAACATTGAAGGTTGCGTGAAATTCAACAATCGGTTTACCGCACTTGAGTTTAGCATTCTGCTAATTGCACAGTTCCTTCCTTTCCTCTTCCTCTTTCTTTAGTTATTCTGCTTCTTCCCCTTCCTTTCCTCCCTCTTCTAATTTCTCCCTTTCCCTCTTTTTCCCCCCTTCTCCCTTCTTCTCTTTGCCTTTGTTTCCCTCCCTCCCTCCCTCTCCCCTTCTTTTTCTCTCCCCTTCTTCCCCTCCGCTTCTCTTCATTCCTTCCCTTATTTCTCTTCTCTTCTTCTCTTCCTTTCTTATTTCTTTTCCCATTTATCCCTCGTTCCCTCCCTTCTCTTTTCCCCCTCCCTCCATTTCCTCTCCTCTTCCTTCCTTCCACTTCTCTTCCTTCCCTTCCTTGCTTTCCCTTTTCTTCTTCTCTTCTTTCCTTCTCTTCTTTTTCCTCTTCCTCTTCTTTCTTCCACTTCTCTTCCTTCCCTTCCTTGCTTTCCCTTTTCTTCTTCTCTTCTTTCCTTCTCTTCTTTTTCCTCTTCCTCTTCTTCCTTCCACTTCTCTTCTTTCCCTTCCTTGCTTTCCCTCTTCTTCTTCTCCTCTTTCTTCCTTCTCTTCTTTTTCCTCTTCCTCTTCTTCCTTCCTTCCTTTTTCCCATCCCTTCTCTTCCCTTCCCATCTTATCCTAAATTCTTTTGTCAGGCCGTTATGCAAAACCAATCTTTTCCAATCCTTCCCCCCGAAAAGAAACATTTCATAAAGGGTTTCAACATGCAAATTACACCAATTAATCAGGGAGTTCCAATTCCATTGTAGAGGCTCTGCGCCCAGAGTGATTGACGATCAAATCTTGCACATTTGAACCTGGATGTACAGATGGGGGGACGGGGGGGGGGCATTCAAAAATGCCCTTGCCTCTGAGTAAGCAGGCAGGCAGCCCTGCAAAATTCGTGCCTGTTTCATAATTCCTATTTTTTTTTAATTTAATTCAAATTTGGTGCCGGTGAATGAATCCACTTGGGTATAAACTGATGGGATCCAATTTTTAGGGAACAATAATTTGGAAAGTGTCAGTTTATCTACCGGTAGTCCTCAATTTACAATCGTTCATTTAATGACAATTCAAAGTTACACGATAACTGAGAAAAGTGACTTACGGCCGTTTTCCACACTTACGACCTTTGTAGCATTCCCCCCCCCATGATCATGTGATCCAAATTCAGAGGTTGGGCCACTGGTTCATATTACGACCGTGGCTGTGTCCCAAGGTCACATAATCCTCACATAATAAGCGAAGTCCATGGGGGAAGCCAGATTCATTTAACAACCGTGAGACTAACTTATCGACTGCAGTGATTCACTTAACAACCAGAGCAAGAAATGGGGCAAAACTCACTTAATAAATGTCTCACTTGACAGCATAAATTTTGGTCTCAATTGTGGTCGTACGTCGAGAACTACCTGTACTCACAAATGTGTTGAGGGTTTAAAGTCTATCCAAGTTTGGCCAGTAAAAGAGATTGGCCATACATGACAGGAATTGCGGGCTGCTTTCCTTGTCCTTCTCCATTTCCCTGTTATCTTTACTTTCAATTGTATTTTTAAGTTAGGATAAACTACGGTCTTCCCAGTTGCAATGTCTGGATGTGAAAGTTGGACCATAAGAAAGGCTGAGCGCCAAAAAATTGAGGCCTTTGAACTCTGGTGCTGGAGAAGACTCCTACGAGTCCCTTGCACTGCAAGGCAATCAGTGGTGGGTTCCTCCCAGTTCGGCCGAACCGGTAGCGGTGACTATATGATGTCACCGAACCAGTTCTCTTTGTCCGGGAGCTGGGTCCTCCCACCCGCTCCTGCGTTATTCCTACCTTTTATTTCTTCTTTTTTATCCCATAAGTGAGGCAGAGTGGATTGCTGTACCTCAGCTGGGCAGATCCCCAACGCACTTCCGCAGAGCGCAAGTGTGGCGTGCATGCGAGCAAAACTGGCATGCGCATGGTGATTGCGCAAGAAGTGCGTGCACGAAGAGAATTGGTAGTAAAACCGGTTAGAACCCACCACTGAAAGCGATCCAACCTGTCAATCCTAGAGGAGATCAACCCTGACTACTCTTGAGAAGGCCAGATCCTGAAGAGGAAACTCAAATCCTTTGGCCACCTAATGAGAAGGAAGGACTCCCTGGAGAAGAGCCTCATGCTGGGAAAGACTGAGGGTGAAGACTGGAGGCCTTTGAACTCTGGTGCTGGAGAAGACTCCTGCGAGGCCCTTGGACTGCAAGGAGATCCAACCAGTCAGTCCTAGAGGAGATCAACCCTGACTGCTCTTTAGAAGGCCACATCCTGAAGAGGAAACTCAAATATTTTGGCCACGTCATGAGAAGGAAAGACTCCCTGGAGAAGAGCCTCATGCTGGGAAAGATTGAGGGCAAAAGAAGAAGGGGACGGCAGAGAACGAGGCGGCTGGATGGAGTCACTGAAGCAGTCGGCGTGAGCTTAAATGCACTCTAGAGGATGGTAGAGGACAGGAAGGCCTGGAGGAACGTTGTCCATGGGGTTGCGATGCATCAGACACGACAATAACAACCCCTAATCATCTTTGTTCCTCTTCTCTGCACACTTTCTAGAGTCTCCACATCTTGTTTTTAATACATGTTCAATACATGCCAGTTGCCAAAAGCATCTGAATTTTGATCACACATCCTTGGGGATAGATAGTGCAACGGTCATAAGTGTGAGGACCAGTCTTACGTCACTTTCGTTCAATGCCGTTGTAATGTTAATGGCTGTAAGTTGAGGCTAACTTGTGCAGTTCTCAGAAGGATGCCTACTTGGTAAAAGGGCCTATCGAGTGACTTCCAAACAGGAATGAAACAGCTGAGGGTCTTGTTCTAATTAATCATCATCATCATAAATAAACTGGATTTAAGAGCACCGCTAAACCACAAACACGAAGCTTTTAAGGGGCGGCAGCAAACAAGCGAGCTGACTTTGCCACATCACCGCTTAAATAAATGCATTAAACGCTGTTTTCATCCTGAAGCTGGCGCCAATTTCCAGGAACAGCTGTGCCCGAAACATCCCAAATATGAACGGTAAAGACGAGCATAAGAAATAAATCTCCTTTTTAGATTTTTCTACGGATCGCCAATGTCTTCCTTGAACTGTAAGGGGACATTTGTAAAAGAGATGCCGGGGGGAAAAAATCCTCTAAAATTCACTGAGTTTATGATATTTTTGATCCAGCCAGGGTAGTTTTGACACGTATTGATTTCCCAGTGAGTCCAAATTTTTGGAATCCAAGCCAGTTCAACAAGCCCAACGTTTCCCCTTGACCAATTTTGGCAGGCTAACATTTGCATTTTGTGCAGGAAGTTTGCGATTTGATATATTTAAAGCGTTCTAAGAGGCGAATGTTTATGGACATTCTCAGTCATCCAGGTCATCGAAAAAGCAATTGGACTTTATTTTTCCTTGAAGATGTTTCGCTTCTCATCCAAGAAGCTTCTTCAGTTCTGCCTGAATGGCGGAGGATGGAAGGATTTCTATTCCTTGCAGTCATCTAGTACTCTTTCTGAGAATCGTTGAAGCCACTTGGAGCCCTCAGAGTGACCAGAATACAGATAGCCCTCGACTTAGGACCACCATTGAGACCAAAATTTATATTGCTAATGAGACATTTCTTCAGCCAGTTTTTCCCCATTTTACGACCTTTCTTGCCACAGTCGTTATGTGAATCATTGCAGTTGTTAAGTCAGTAACATGGTTGTTAAGTGAACCTCGCTCCCGCATTGATTTGGCTTGTGAGAAGTTTGCAAAAGGGGATCATGTGACTCTCTGGGACATTGCAAACCGTCGTAAATAGGAGCCAGTTGCCAAGCATCTGAATTTTGATCATATGACCCCAGGGCGGCTGCAACAGTCGTAAGTGGGGAAAACTTTCCTAAGTCCCTTTTTTCAGTGATGTTGTAACTTTGAATGGTCACTAAATGAACTGTTGTAAGTCGAGGACTAACCTGTAGTGGAAGTAGGGTGTAGAAGCTTCTTGGGACTGTGTTGAAAAAGCGGAGACAGGTGGTGTCATAGTCCCTCCCCTCCTTTTACCCCCCTTTCAAACCAGGGTCCACTCTTTCCAGAATGGGGACAGTCCACAATGGTAACTGTCAATAGTGACTCTCAGAGAGAATACTAACAACCAGATGACTGCAAAGAATATGTAAATCCATCCATCCGCCACCATTCAGCCAGAACTGAAGAAGTTTCTTGGATGAGAAGTGAAACGCCTTCAAGGAAAAACAAAGAAAGCCCAGTTGTCTACCAAGTCACGCCTACAAAGCCATGCCACGCCCACAAAGCCACGACCACAGAACTGGTAGTAACCGGTAGTAAAAATTCTGACTGGTCCCGCCTCCATCTATTCTCTGCCTCCCGAATACCAGCTGATCGGGAGGAAATGGAGATTTTGCAGTATCCCTCCCCCGGAGTGGGGTGGGAATGGAGATTTTATAGTATCCCTCTTCTGCCACGCCTACCAAGTCACGCCCACAAAGCCATGCCACGCCCACAAAGCCACGCCCACAGAACCGGTAGTAAAAATTCTGACTGGCCCCGCTCCCATCTATACTCTGCCTCCCACGTCCCAGCTGATTGGGAGGAAATGGGGATTTTGCAGTAACCTTCCCCTGGATTGGGGTGGGAATGGAGATTTTACAGTATCTTTCCCCTGCCATGCCCACCAAGCCACACCCACAGAACTGGTAGTAAAAAAATTTGAATCCCACCATTGGCTTAGTGTGCCTCCCTGCACTTACCTGGGAGCCAAAATGGGGGCGTGTGGCGACTCCTGGAAGGGGTGGAATTGGAAGGGGTGGGGCCAGGCAGCAATTTAAATACCGATTCGCCCAAACTGACCCGAACCGGTTGAATCCCACCACTGCTTTGGGGTCTAAGAGGTGAAAAACAACCTGGAGAGTGGATGCTCCTGATGAGCTGTTGATATTGACTCACAAGCAAACTGACCCATTTTAAGGCAAGTCAATATTTTTTTTTTATTTCTGGAATATGTTTTGCTTTTTACATGTAAACAAGTTTTTTTCTTTTCTTTTCCAAGCGAACCTCTTCGTTCTTGCTGCAATTCCAAGAGAATTATGCAACAATTCCAAGAAGCAGGACTGACAAACACAAGGCTCATATTAAGAATCTCTACATGGGGCTCCCCTTGAGGAGCACCCGGAGGCTCCAACTGGTGCAGAATGCGGCCGTGCGGGGGATTATGGGAGCGAGGGGGCGCTCCCACATGACACCTCTTCTGCGCGAGCTGCATTGGCTTCCGGTGGTCTTCCGGGTGCGCTTCAAGGTGTGGGTTACCACCTTTAAAGCGCTCCATGGCATAGGGCCTGGGTACTTGCGGGACCGCCTTCTGCCGCCAATCGCCTCCCACCGGCCAGTTCGCTCCCACAGAGAGGGACTCCTCAGGGTGCCGTCAGCCAGACAATGTCGGCTGGTGACACCCAAGGGGAGAGCCTTCTCTGTGGCAGCACCAGCCCTCTGGAACGATTTGCCCCCAGAGATCCGCATGATATCTGATCTCCGGGCCTTTCGCCGTGCCCTAAAAACTTTTTTATTTTGTCAAGCTGGGCTGGCATAACCCCCCCCCCCTTTAGCTTTTTAATTGTCTATGGGTTTTAAATTTTAAATTGTTTATGGGTTTTTAAATTTTCTGGGCCAAAAATTGTTTAATTCTTTTACAAATTTTAAATTTTGTATTGAAGTGTTTTTTATTCCTGGCTGTGCACCGCCCTGAGTCGACTAGGAGAAGGGCGGTATACAAATTTAATAAACTAAACTAAACTAAGAAGCCTGGACCGTTTCCAGGAAAAACGTCTGGATGCAGCCACTAAAATATTTCTGATTCAACGTTGGGTGCAAGTAGTCCTTGACTTACAACCATTCGTTTAGTGACCATACACAGTTAAAACGGCACTGAAAACAAATGACTGATGACTGTTTTTTCAGAGTTATGACCACTGCGACATCTCAATGGGCACATGAAAATATTCAGATGCTTGGCAGCTGGTTCATATTTATGACCATTCCTTCGTCCCTCATGTGATCCATTTTTATGACTTTCTGACAAGCAGATTCGCTTAATAACGGTACTGCTAACTTACTGCAGTGATTCACTGAACAATTGTTGCAAGTAAGGAAAATAGGGCAAAATCCCCTTAACAACTGTCTTTCTTAGCAACAGAAATCAACGGTGGTCATAAATTGAGGATTATCTGTCAAGAGCAAATTTAATGGAGGCATCATGAAATAAATTCAACCCTGTCAATGAACTTAGATTATTTTGCCAAAATTAGATTAAAAAGGGGACCTTTAAATCGAGCTGCTTTATTTTATTTTATTTTTTTTTACAAAACTACATCTGAATTTTTAAAAAATGTTTATGGTTTTAATAAAGTGATAAGATTGGGAGCTGCCCAGAATTCTTGATTGGGAGCTGCCCAGAATTTGGCATAAAATGGGAAGCTATAGGAAAGAATGGGATGGGATGGATGGGAACAGAACAGAGCAGAGCAGAGCAGAGCAGAGCAGAACAGAACAGAACAGAACAGAACAGAACAGAACAGAACAGAACAGGAAAAAAGATTAATTTTGGTAATAGGTAGGCGAAACTGGGAATGAATTCCCCTTCATCTCAAACATTACCACAGAAAACAGATTTTAAACTCAGTTGTGATTAGAATACACACAAAGTCCTATAACTTACTAAGTAAATAAATATTTTCATCTCTGCTTCTGGTGCAGAAGAGTTTAGAAAACCCCAAAACATAGCTGCGAATGATTTCTGGAAATCCAGAATTATTCACGATTGCCACGTCTAGCAAATTGTTTTAAGAATATATTACCTATGAATTATTTCTGGAAATCCCAGAATTATTCACGTTTGGGATGTCTAAAATTTATGGTTTTAAAAGAAACCCCAGTTCCCGGATCATTTTTTTAAAATTTGTGTTTTTTTAAAAAAGGAGAGAGAGAGAGAGAGAGAGAGAGATGATATCAGACAGTGTTGATCTGCCACCCTTCTTCCATCTGCGCGAAATGGATTTGTTTCATAGTGGCGACGATGATTCGGGTTTACGCCCTCTCTCAAAATAAATTAACGACGCAAACGATCTCTAGATGGGGGAAAGGGAGAAGCGGAGCCGCTGAAAATGAACACAATATAACTGAAACATCATTTACTTGTCAGAGGCTTAAACCTTCACCTCTGGTTAACTCTGAACATGTATTACATTCCTGTTGGGTTTATATTGGATGGAATGAAAAAAAAAGAAGAAGAAGAAGAAGAAAAGGCCAACCGGCAAAGCTGAGATTTTATTATAGAGCTTTTTTTCCTTTTCCTGGTGGCTTTGCAAGGATGACAAAATGTGGCTGAGCGGCTTGATTGAACGCCGTCTGGCTCACCGTTCAACAAACCGAACCTTGTAAAAATCAGGCCTTGATTGAAAAATCAATCCCTCTTTAACACACAAGCAAAGCGGGGATGTACGTTCGGAGGAGCCAATGGCCAGGATAGGCAGGTAAAAATAATCTCCACGATCGTGATCTGAACGGCTAAGAATAGAATTGGCAATATTTTGGATGTCCTCGCCTTTCTGGGGTTGGGTTTTGGGGGGGTTTTTTTTGGCCCTGGTTGCAAAATGGAGCCCAGTGCCTTGCAAATCTTAGAAAGAAACCGTGTATGGCTCCCAGTTTATTTATGATGTTTGGCTGACTGACAGGGATAAGTGAGTTTGTCCAGACATTACTGCTTCAGAGTTTAGATAAATGGAAAATAAAAAATAATACTTCTGTAGGGTAAAAATCCTCTCTCTCTCTCTCTCTCGCTCTCTCTCTCCTACCATCTCTATTCTATCCATCCATCTATCTATCCATTTTTATTTATATCTATCTATCCACCCACCCACTCACCCTTCCATCCATCCATCCATCCATCCATCCATCTATCTGTGGTATCTATTTACTTACCTGCCTCATCTATCTTCTGTTTATTCTATCTATCCATTCTCATCTTTCTATGTATCCATCTATCCTCTCTCTTTCTCTCATCTACCATCTGTCTGTCTATTCTATCCATCTATGGATCCATTTCATCTATATTTATCCATGCATCCATCTATTTATCTATCTATCTATCTATCTATCTATCTATCTATCTTTCTTTTTTTCTTTCTTTCTATCTATCTATCATCTATTAGATATACTTTTTAATCTTGCTTTTATTACTTTATAAATAACTCAAGGCAACAAACATACCTAATATTCCTTCTTCTTCCTATTTTCCCACAACAACAAACCTGAGAGATGGGTGGGACTAAGAGAGATTGACCGAGGCAAGGTCACCCAGCCAGTTTTCATGTCTAAGGCAGAACTAGAACTCCCCATCTCCTGGTGACTGGCCCAAAGACACCCAGCCAGCTGTCATGCCTAAAGTGAGAGTAGAACTCACATTCTCCTGGTGATTGGCTCAAAATCTCCCAGATGGCTTTCATGCCTAAAGCAGGACTAGAATTCACTGTGTTGAAGTCCACATAGTTTAAAGTGGAGGAAGTTGAGAAACTCTGATTTAGTTGGCTTGAGTGCTAATTGTTGGTGGAATGAAGATGGATGGATGGGTGTATGGATGGACAGGTGGATCATGGATGGATGGATTGTGGATGGATGGATTGTGGATGGATGGATGGATAGATGATGGGTGCATGGATCATAGATGGATGGAGGGTGGATGTATAATGGATGGATGGATTATGGATGGATCAAGGATGGATGGATGGATGGATGGATAAATGGATATATTGTGGGTGGGTGGATGGATGGATGGATGGATATGGATGGATGGATGGACCATGGATGGATGGATGGATGGATGGATAGATGATGGGTGCATGGATCATAGATGGATGGATGGATGGATGGATGGATGGATGGATGGATGGAGGGTGGATGTATAATGGATGGATGGATTATGGATGGATCAAGGATGGATGGATGGATGGATGGATGGATAAATGGATATATTGTGGGTGGGTGGGTGGGTGGATGGATGGATGGATGGACCATGGATGGATAGATGGATGGATAGATGATGGGTGCATGGATCATAGATGGATGGATGGATGGATGGAGGGTGGATGTATAATGGATGGATGGATTATGGATGGATCAAGGATGGATGGATGGATAAATGGATATATTGTGGGTGGGTGGATGGATGGATGGATGGATATGGATGGATGGATGGACCATGGATGGATGGATGGATGGATAGATGATGGGTGCATGGATCATAGATGGATGGATGGATGGATGGATGGATGGATGGAGGGTGGATGTATAATGGATGGATGGATTATGGATGGATCAAGGATGGATGGATGGATGGATGGATAAATGGATATATTGTGGGTGGGTGGGTGGGTGGATGGATGGATGGATGGACCATGGATGGATAGATGGATAATGGATGGATCAAGGATGGATGGATGAATGGATCATGGATGGATCATGGATGGATTATGGATAGATCATAGCTGGATAGTTGGATGGATCATGGATGGATGGATGGATGGATAGATGGATGATGGATGATGGATGCACAGACAGTAATGGTCAACCAGCCACCCAAAGCTGTTCTGAACTCTGGGTGCACACTTTTCCTTCTGCCAAACATGTAGTCATGTCTTTCCTGACAGTTAAAACAATTAATCAGTGGAATGATTATAAATGCTCCAATACTGGATGTTTTTAAGAAGAAATTGGGCAACCATTTGTTTAAAATGGCAGAGGGCTTCCTTGCCTAAACAGGGAATTGGACTAGCAGACCTCCAAGGTCCCTTCTAACTCTGTTATTCTGTTATCCCCAGCAATTATTGATGTATTGACTGTAAAATGAGGGCAGAAATATTAGTCCAGTATCTGATTTTTTTTCCCCCCATATATACAATGCCGCACTTCAATAAGTTAGATGACCGACATGTTGGTATCTGAATATAGCTCTTTTTAGCATTCATATTTTATTTTTGTTTTTTTTTTAATCAAGGCAAAACGTTAGCATATATCGCAAGCCCACGTGCCATATGCCATACGCTAAATAAATAAATAAATAGTGACGCGCTTCAACATTGACTGTAGATTTTACAGCTCTTTAATTAGCAATATTAATAGTGTCACCTACGCTTAATGAGAGTAATTAGGAACACCAAGTAAACATAGCTTCCTCACCGCATTCAGAGATAAACTTCCATGCTCAGCTGGGTTCTGAAAGTATTTTTTTTAAAAAAAAAGATTAGCAAATGGCGAAGGGAGTAAATTCAGGTTTCCTTTACATACATAGGGAGTCACTGGTTTAAGAATCAACTTTGTTCTCGAAGACTGTCCAAAATCAGATGTACAGCAGTGGCCCAAATTGTGGAAACCTTTTGGGAAAAGTGTATTTTCTAAAACTAGCTAATAACACCACTTTTTTGGGGGGTGGGGAGTAGTACCATAAAATTATATATCAACGGAAAGATAATTTTTTTAAAAAAATTAGATTTATATGCCGCCCTTCTCCGGAGACTCAGGGCGGCTTACAATGCACTAAGCAATAGCCTTCATACTTTTTGTATATTTATACAAAGTCAGCTTATTGCCCCCACAAACTGGGTCCTCAATTTACCTACCTTAGAAAGGATGGAAGGCTGAGTCAACCTGGAGCCTCGAACTCACATAATTGCAGACAGCTGGGTGTTAATAACAGGCTATCTAGCCCGTCAAGAATGGGCTAGATTGAATGAAGAATGTAATGCTTTTATGAAGGATTTGCTATTAGAATAGTAGTTATAGTATAAAGAAGAAAAGTGAAACACGTAGAAAAAACAAGATATACAAAAATGATCACCACGTCAGTGAATCCTTAGTTGGGTAACCTTTAGCATGAATGACGGCCTTACAACGTCTTTCCATGGAGTGAATCAAGTCTTTTAGTTCTACAGCTGTTATAACGTGAAACCAAGATTGAATGATGGCTTCTATTAACTGGGTTTTATTGCTGGGTCGCTTCTGACTAACCAGTTTCTTTTGTCATCTCCCTAGATTTTCCATTGGGTGAAGGTCTGGGCTATTCCCAGGCCATTCCAGCAGTGGAATCGGATTATCTTGAAGCTTCCAAAAAAAGTGGTGTTATTAGCCATCAAACATCCAAAATTTACTTTTCCTAAAAATTTCCACAATTTTGGCCATGACTGTATATGGGAGGCAGAAACCTGCAGATAGTTTTCGACTTATGACCACAACGGATTTCCAATATTTCTGTTGCTCAGTGAAACATTTGCTAAGTGAATTTTGCCCCATTTTTCGATCTTTCTCGCCACAAGAAAGCGAATTGTTAAGGGAATCGCGGCAGTTGTTAAATGAGTAAAATGGTTGTTAAGTGAATCCAGTTCTCCCCTTGACTTTGGTGGTCAGAAGGTCGCAAAAGAGAATCCCATGATCCCGGGACACTGCGACCGTCATAAATACGAACCAGTTGGAAAAGCTCTGGATTTTGATCATGCGATCAAGGGAGATGGTGCGAAGGTCGTAACTGTGAAAAACAGTCATAGGTCACGTTTTTCAGTCCCGTTGTAACTTTGAAGGGTCACTAAACGAATTTGTTGTAAGACGAGGACCACCTGTATTGCTTTGTGTCATGGCAACGGGGCCATATAGAAAATGAATTTTAATGTGATTCTTGGTGTGTGTTTTAATATAAATAAAAAATGCCTGATTTCGTTGGTGTGGGTATCGTGCTCAGAAATGCGTAGCAAAATTCAGGCGCGTGTGAAGACAGATTGATAACAGATAGAGATAATAATATAATATATGCAGTGGTGGGATTCAAATAATTCAACAACCGGTTCTCTGCCCTAATGACCGGCTGGGTGGGCGTGGCCATGGTGGGCGTGGCCAGGGGTGTGTGACAGGCAGCACTCGGCCTCCTGTACCCCCCTAGGAATAAAAATGGGCCACGGGGGGGCACGTGCTGCTCCCCCGCGCCCCGTTTTGGGCCTAGTAGGCCTCCTTGCAGCCTCCTGGGAGTGAAAACAGGCCGCGGAGGGGGCGCACCACACACACACACTGTGCCCCATTTTGGGCCTAGCAGCAGTGGTAGGATTCAAGTAATTTACAGCCAGTTCGCCAAACTGTTCAGAAAGTTAACAACCGGTTCTCCCGAAGTGGTGCGAACTGGCTGAATCCCACCACTGAATAGTAGGCCTCCCTGCACTTACCCGGGAGCCCAAAATGGGGCATGTGGGGGACTCCTGGAAGGGGTAGGGAGGGTAGGGGCGGGGCCAGCCATCAATTTAACTACCAGTTCGCCCAAACTGGCTCCGAACCGGCTGAATCCCACCACTAAATATAAGATATCGTACCTGTATTATAATCCTGCCCATCATGTAACAAAACTGACCCCCATTTTATAACCTTTTTTTGCAAATGTTGTTCAATGAAAGACGAGGCCGCCAATCAGCTGTCACAGTCAGTGAACGCCGTGGTCGTTAAGCAAACCAATGGTTCACTATGGCTGCGGATTTGCCGAAAACCAGAAGCGAATGCTGGGTTTTGACAAAATCATCGTAAAAGACAGTCTCCTGACCATGGGAAGCTGGAAACAGCCATGAATGTAGCCCAGTAGCCAAGTCCCCAAAATTCAACCTTGCGACTGAATGGAGGTGTCAGTTGTCCCCTGGTAGGTCTGTTGTAACTTTGGCCACTAAGCGATCTTTGAGCGTGAACCAGGGGTGAATCCAAAATTTTTCTGTACCAGTTCTATGGGCGTGGCTTGGTGGGCGTGGCAGGGGAAGGATATTGCAAAATCCCCATTCCCACCCCACTCCAGGGGAAGGATGCTGCAAAATCTCCATAAACTCTTGTGTATTTCACGTCAATCAATGTGTGTTTAAGTCAAATGACGGTACAACAGGCTCCCTTCCTAGCTATGTATCGTCCTTAAACTGTCATGTCCTTGAACCCAAAGACTCATTCTATTCCCTATTTTTAATCATAGAAAGGGAAAAACATCGAGAAAACACATATTTGCAAATTGCGACAAGGCCATGCTACGTGCCACGTTTGTTTTGTCTTTTGTTGTTTTCTTTTTGCATTACTGCAGAAATAATCCCAAAGAGTTATTTTGTGTTACCGGGCCAGCGAGTGGTTTTGTTGTGTCACGGGAAGATTATTGAAGGCCAATTGTACCGAAAGGGAGAACGGAAAAGGATTATAGTGGCGTTTCTAGTTATTTTTCTGGTACGGATGAAAGGTAGCAATACATCTGTCAGTTGGATTATTAATAAAGTCTCGCTTCCAGGCCTGCACTACAATGAAAGGTTTACAAGAGTGGGCTGGATCGAAACTTCAACATTTTATAAACTGTTTTCGTGCAGGTTAAGTCCTCGACGTACGACCACTATTGAGCCCAACGTTTCCGTCCCTAAGAAAGGCAGTTGTTAAGTGAGCCAAGCAGAAGAGGTGGGATTCATTTACCTTCCCTACTAGTTCACAAATGCGAGCACACTCAGTAGTCGCACATTACATCCGGGTGGGCCGGCAGGCAGAGCCTTCCGCAGTCGCCGCTACCAGTTCGTCAGAACCGGATAAATCCCACCACTGGTGTCGTGCCTTATTTTTCGACCCTTTTTGTCACAGTCGTTAAACAAAATTGCTGCAGTTGTTTAGTGACTCGTGCAGTCGTTAAGCGAATCTGGCTCCCCCCCCCCCCCAATTGACTTTGCTTGTCGGAAGCCGGATGGGGAGGTTACAAAGCATGACCCCAGGACATGCAACCGTCATTGTCCCATGTGCCTGGATTTTGATGGCGTGACCATGGGGATGCTGCGATTGTCAAACGGTCACTAAATGGATGGTTGTAAGTTGAGAGCTACTTTTGTTTGCATTCAGGTAGTCCTCAATTTACAACCGGTTGCTTAGCGACCATTTGAAGTTACAACAGACCTCCTGAGGGCTACTTAAAGACTCAGATTTGAATGTCTGACAGCTGCTACCTTCCCCCCACAGTGGTCATGTGGCTCCATTTTGAACACTAGGCCACTGGGTCATAGAGACAGCCAATTGTAGCATCTTGCAACCATAGGATCACAATTCATGGTGTTTCTGTTGGAAAACAGCATTTACGTCCAGTGAAAAACATTCTTTGCAGACGATGGGTTTCCTTAAAAACCATCACATTCGCTTCACTGGCAAAGTCCATGGTTAATGCGGGACTAGAACTCTTCTAGTGATTGGCTGAAAATCCTCCAGTCAGCTTTCATGCCTAAGGAGGGACTAGAACTCTCAGTCTCCTGGTGATTGGCCTAAAGTCATTCAGCCGGCTTTCATACCTAAAGCAGTACTAGAATTCACAGTCTCCTGGTGATTGGCCCAAAGTCACCCAGCTGGCTTTCATGCCTTAGGAGGGACTAGAACTCTCAGTCTCCTGGTGATTGGCCCAAAGTCACCCAGCCGGCTTTCATGCCTAAGGCAGAACTAGAACTCACCATCTCCCACTTTTGTGCCCGGTGCCTTAACCACTAGATCAAACCGACTCTAACAGGCAGAGTGTACATAGATACGCACACCAAGTATGGTGCATTTCAGCCTCTTTGAGATGATTTCTTTCCCCAAGCCAGGAGTGAAAAAGGCACCAGCCGGATGAAGGCCGAGACACGCGTCTGTGTTCCTTGCTCTGTGGCCCAATCTGCGAAACGGGGGCGGCGGGGGGGAGGGTAGGGGGAATGGCTCATAATAATAAATAACCCGAAAGCTCGGGGGACGAGTGACCTAATCAAGATGTATAATTGTATGCCTTACCTAAATGAAAGCCTCGTTTCTGAAATGGTAATGAGCATCCGTCTGAATTGAATTGCTGTACAGATCAGCACTGAAGGATAATTATAATGTTTAACAAATATATTCCCTTTGGGAACTGGCTGTTTAAAATGCCACTTCCCTACAGCTTCCTGACAAATTATCCAATATCATAGGAGTGGAAGTCCATCGCCTTTTGGACTCATCCATCTAGGAAATCACCCCAGCTCGGTTCTCTACCCCCTCAGCAAGGAAACCGACAGCCAGGTTCCCATAAATTTGGATACTTGCTTTACGATTAGCATATTAGCAAAAAACATGCTAACTCTTGCAATGATGCACGGGCCGTTTCCCTTCTCATCATCTGTTTCTTCCTTTCCTCCCTTTTGCTCTCACACTGCGATGTCACTGGGGCTGCTGTGTGCTGTGAGTCGCGAGGTTTCATTTCTGGGTTCCAGGGATGGCCGTTGCAGTGACGTTTAAGCCACGGTATCGTTGGCAAGTCCCTCTTTGAGGGAGATGGGCAATTCAGGAATGTGAGAAAGGAAGGAAGGAAGGAAGGAAGGAAGGAAGGAAGGAAGGAAGGAAGGAAGGAAGGAAGGAAGGGAATAGCACTTAGATTTCTATACCGCTTCACAGTGCTTTACACAGTGCTTTACCCTCTCTAAGCGGTCAGTATATGGCACCCCAAGAATCTGGGTCCTCATTTCATGGACCTGGGAAGGAGGGAAGACTGAGTAAATACTGAGCCACTTAGAATCGAACTCCTAGAAGGAGCAGTGAGTTATCCTGCAGTACTGCGTTCTCACCACAGGGGCACCACAGGAGGGAAGGAAGGAAGGAAGGAAGGAAGGAAGGAAGGAAGGAAGGAAGGAGGGAGGGAGGGAGGGAGGGAAAGATGGAAGGAGGGAAGGAAGGAAGGGAAAAGAAGAGGAAGGAAGGGTGGGGGACAGGAGTAGGAGAGAAGGTGAGATGGGGAAAAGAAGAAAGTGGGGGAAAGGAAGGGGAAGTAGGATGAGGAAGGAGAGGAGGAAGGAGAAAGTAGGAGAGGAGAGGAGGGAGGGAAGGGAAAGAGGAGGAGAAGAAGAAGTTTTGTTGCAAAATGAGGAAGAAAGGGTAGAAGAGCAACTCCGAATGTAATTAAAATGCCTTACTTTAATGCTTTCTTTAAGGAAAACAACATGTATATGTAGGATTAATTATTTATAAGAAAATGTACATTTTATATTATGTGTATAAGAAATAAAACTGAAAAACTTTTCCAAAAAAAACCCTTCTGGAGGCAAGCAATTCCACTGATTCATTGGTCTAACTGTGTAGGAAATTTCTTCTTAGTTCTAAGTTGCTTCTCTCCTTGATGAGTTTCCACTCATTGCTTCTTGTCCTGCCCTCAGGTGCTTTGGAGAATAAATTGACTGCCTCTCCTTTGTAACAGCCCCTTAAATATTGGGACACTGCTCTCCTGTCTCCCCTGGTCCTTCTCTTCACTAGACTAGCCAGGCCCAGTTCCTGCAACCGTTCATCATACGTTTAAGCCTCCAATCCCCGAATCCTCTTGGTTGCTTTTCTCTGCACTCTTTCCAGAGTCTCCACATCTTTTTTATAGTGGGGTGACCAAAACTGGATGCAGTACTCTAGGTGTGGCCTTACTAAGGTCTTACTATGATCTTGATGCTATCCCTCGTAACCAGTTCCAGCCTTGATCAGGTCAAGGCTGTCCTACCATCTTCTAACTGCGGAGGACCAGAGTCAAAACCTACCATAATCTCCATCCATGTTCCACAGCCCTGGGTAAGCAACAGTGACTCAACCTCCTGGATACGGGAGCTGAAGAGTGTCATCCAGATCTGAAGCCTGAATTGATGCAAAACAGCTGGCCGAGGCAGCCCATGGGCTATGCTTTAAAAGCACTTAATATTATTTTGCTCCTCGGAAATGGAATTTTCTCCAAAAGAAACGGCAGGCAGATCAGCATGCCAAAAAAAAAAAAAACAAAAAAAAACACCCAACCCAAAACCTCTTAGTTTAAGGACAGATTTTTGTCAGCTGCAAAAGGGATGATTCCCTGCTTTGCGTTATTAGCTTAGTAAACAAAATGAAGACAGCCCAGATCCGGGATCTTTTCAAATTCACATTAATGTAAGAAGAAGAAGAAGAAAAAAAAAAGAAGAGAGGGAAGAATTTGCTGAAATTAATCATCCCTGAGCTGCCTTCCAAAGGCTAATGAAAAGCCTTCAAACCTAAATCAAAGCTGAGACTCAAAATATAGAACAGAATCTCTCCGTTTTTAATATTTTTGCAAGCTCTTTTCTGGAGACTTTCCTGCTGGTCTCTTCTGATCTTTCTAATAGATAATAAATGGGGGGGGGGGGGAGGGAGAGAAATAATGTGTGGTCATTCCTCTGTCTTCAAAAGCCTGGAAAGTTTGGTGTCCCTTTGAGATAAATAGAAATATGGGGCCTTCGGTGGTCTCTCGGCTGTGTTGATTTCTTGCAGACATCTCATGACCCATTAAGGTACCATCATCAGTGCTAGAAAGGAGTTTGGTGGTGATGGTGATGGAGGAGGAGGAGGAGGACGACGACAACAATGACTGTGGAGTTCTGGGCAGTAGTGGGATTCAATTTCGGCCACTACTGGTTTGTTCGTGGGCGTGGGTGTGCTCACACGTGCACACAACACTTCTACGCATTTGGGTGGATAGGCGGAGCTTCTTGCTGCCGATCTGGAGCCAACCAGTAGCAACCCACCACTGGGCACTGGTGCTCTCTGGGTCTGATTGGCTTCTTACAGATGTCTCATTACCCATCTAGGTAACATAATCAGCGCTGGAAGAGAGTAGGGTTTGTGGACAGGAGGAAGAGGCTGGTGACTGAAATTTTCCCAATTTCATCATCTTTAGTAAATTGACAATTTCAATCCCAATGAGAGTTTTAGGGAATGGATGAACAAACCTAGTTTGGAGACAAAGGTTGTAGGAATGGGTCCAACAGCTCACTCGGTTTCAAATAAACCGGGTTCTCAATCTAGGTCTAAGACAGGGGTGTCCAACTCAAGGCCTGGAGGCCAGATCTGGCCCACAGGTTGCTTAGAATTGGCCCAGAGGGCCACCCTGGAAGCAGAAAGGATCAGTACGCAGTGCATCTGCCATTGAAAACAGAGTTCAGGGGGGCGCAAGGCCCATCCGGATTCCATTTTTGGCCATTACAGCCTCTACCAGCGAAAATGGAGGCCCGGAGAGGCCATGTGCTCCTTCCTTCCTTCCTTCCTTCCTTCCTTCCTTCCTTTCTTTCTTTCTTTCTTTCTTCTTTTCTTTCTTTCTTTCTTTCTTTCTTTCCTCTCTCTCTCTCTCTCTCTCTCTCTCTCTCTCTCTCACTCTCTTTCTTTCTTTCTTTCTTTCTTTCTTTCTTTCTTTCTTTCTTTCACTTTTACTCACCAAACACAGTTGAAATGCCTGGAGCAATTTGCATCAATTCCAGATCTTAGAAGGAGCCCAGGGTTTGGAAGTGAGGCCATTTAGAGTATCCCACTGCTGACACCACACACTTTTGCTGATCCATCCCCATCGGGTAGGTCTTTCTTAAATTCAAAGTCAACTCTATCAAGGCCTCTCAAATGGCAACTGAGTCCTTTTCTTCATGGGAAAAAGCTAACCCTCATTTAGTACGCCTATACTGCAAAGAACAAAGAAACCATCTTAAAAAGGATACCCAGCCATATATAAATTACACTTATTAAGAACAGCAGTCCAAATGGCACCTGCTGGTTAATGACTCTCCTGAAAAGCATAAGACCTGTATGTTGCATGCTGTTCAGCTTTTAAGATTTTAGTCCAAAAATACCTGCAAACATTTAGGTAAAGGGCCTCATACTGCATTCACACAATATATTCAAGTCACTTATGCATCTGGTGGCCGCATTCACAAAAAACGTACTGGATAGTTGCAACCTCGATTAGCTTTCTGGGATTTGACAAAAATGAACCAAAACCAGCCGTTGGATGGCTTCGTGATTTGAAGTGGGTGTACCCCAAAAATTAGATGATTCAAGGATTGAATTGTTTGTTTATCCGTTTGTTTTGCAATCGATCAAGCAGTCAAATTTCTAAATTCTTCTCAACCAATAATCAGCATTCGCTTAAAGTTAATCAGATTAACTTTAAAAATTAAAGATAAAGAAGACTCGAAATATTATAGGACATGGAATAAATTTTATGAATGGATAGAGGCAAGAAGTAGAAATGAGAGGGAAGTTTATGAATGCTATACAAATAAAATTTTTATTTATTTATTTATTTGTTTGTTTGCATTTTTATACCACCCTTGTCCCGAAGGACTCAGGGCAGTGTACAGCCATAATAAAACAGTGATTGCCCAAAACTTAAAACCCAATTAAAATAATTCAATCCATTGGCAGTATTTTAAAACCCCAAGCTAAAAACCATTTAAAAACCCCTTTAAAATCATTATTCTGTCAGCGCCTGGCTTGGTGGAATAGTAGGGTTTTCAAAGCAATAAACTAAACTTGTAAATAAACTAATGCAAGTAGAAATTAAGTTGATGGGTTTTCTTTTCTTTTCTCTTTTTTTTTAGTTGTATTATACTGTAATTACTCTTAACATAGTAGTGTTGTAGGTATTAGCTTGTATATTAAGATTTTTAATTGGGACGCAGTGGCTCAGTGGCTAAGACGCTGAGCTTGTCAATCGAAAGGTTGGCAGTTCATCGGTTCGAATCCGTAGTGCCGTGCATCGGGGGGAGCTCCCGTGACTTGTCCCAGCTTCTGCCAACCTAGCAATTCGAAAGCGCGTAAAAAATGCAAGTAGAAAAATAGGGACCTCCTTTGGTGGGAAGGGAACAGCGTTCCGTGCGCCTTTGGCATTTAGTCATGCCGGCCACATGACCACGGAGACGTCTTCGGACAGCGCTGGCTCTTCGGCTTTGAAACGGAGATGAGCACCGCCTCCTAGAGTCGGGAACGACTAGCACATATGTGCGAGGGGAACCTTTACCTATACCTTTTATGTTAAGATTTACCATTGATTTCTCTCTGGCTCTGCCTTATTTGCATTGTTATCCTGACCCAGCGCTGTCTTTTCAATAAAATAAAATAAAATAAAATAAAATAAAATAAAATAAAATAAAAAAATAGTCAGCATTTGCTTGAGGTTAGATAAGAATCAACGGCATTCAAGGGAGATTGGACTCAGTTCACTGGTGGCTACGTAGGGATTCTAGGCTGATCCCTCTCTTAACTCCGCCTCCAGGGATCTGCCACTCCTTCCTTTACACTCCCATAGTATCTTCCCAGCCGCTTTGATCTGGCAAGGTTGATGCACACTGGATTCCTTTGATTAAATGATCTACCTTCTCTGGAGTAGAATCCTTCCTCTAGAACAAAGTGGGCCCCCTTCCAGGGGTGGGATTCAAAAATTTTAGCAACTGGTTGCTGGATGGGCATGGGCATGATGGGTGTGGCCTACTTGGCTTCCTGCACCATAGTGATGGGAGGGGCGTTTTTGCCCTCCCCAAGCTCCAGAGGCTTTTCTTGAGCCTCTGGGAGGTTGAAAACGGCCTCCCCCGGGCTGCGGAGGCCCTCCGGACGCCAGAAACGGGCCCATTTCTGGACATCCAGAACTTCTCAGAGGCTCGTTTTTTGCTCTCTGCAGAGTCTCTGCATAGGCCCTGCACTTACCTGGCATTCAAAGCAGGCTGCATGGAGACTCCTGGGAGGGGAAGGGAGGGGAGGGGAGGAGCAGGTGGGGCCAATGAGTCCATGGCAATTACCACTTCAGCGAACCATATGTAAAATTAGTATTCGGTTCACCAGAACTGATACGAACCGGCTGTATCCCACCCATTGTTCTCATGGTCAGGAAACGGTGAGTTTAGTTCTAGGTTGGTTCTCTTCTTGGCTAGTTTCCATCCATTGTTTCTTGTCTGGTCTTCAGGTGCTTTGGAAAATAGTTTGACCGCCTCCTCTCTGTGGCAGCCCCTCAAATATCGGAAGACTGCCTGTCTCCCCTGGTCCTTCTTTTCATTAGACTAACCATAACCCAATTCCTGTAACCGTTCTTCAGTTAAACCATCCGTCAATTGCAAAGCCTTTTGCAATTGACGGATGGGGTTTTGTCAATGCCGACAGTACTCGGTGTGCTCTAGTTGTGTGCACCTAATGCACCTACTACTATGAGCATTATTTTTGTTCTCATTTTGCCACAGTCATTCTGGTTCTATTTGTAGGATCTTTGTATTTTGTTGTCTTTCTCTTTCTCTTTCTTTCTCTTCTCTTCTGCCGCCCCCAGGTACTTGCTGCCGTATCCACCATCCATTATTGTTATTTAGTTCAGAGAATTGATTCACAGCAGTTCCTTCCTGGCAAACTGCAGGTTTTGTGAAAATTTCTAGAAGGAAGCCTTTTCCAATTGCGCCAGAGAAACTCTCCAATGTGGCAAATACAAGTCCTTCAAGAAAGATGCAATCTATCCAGAAAAATGGTGACTTTCCTAAAAACACATCCCAAGTAGAGATGGCCTTGGAGGTCACAACTGGGTAGGTAGGTAGTCCAGCCTTGACTTACAGTTCCGGAGAACCTCTAGCTAATTTTTTTTTTAAATTTGATTTATATGCCGCCCTTCTCCGAAGACTCAGGGCGGTTTACAATGCGTTAAGTAACAGCCTTCATACTTTTGTATATTTATACAAAGTCAGCTTATTGCCCCCACAAACTGGGTCCTCAATTGACCTAGTTTAGAAAGGATAGAAGGCTGAGTCAACCTTGAGCCTGGTGAGATTCGAACTTACGGTAATTGCAGACAGCTGGAGTTAATCACAATGCATTAGTCTGCTGAGCCACCAGGCTCAGTTTGGAAAACCCCCAAATCTCACTCCTGGCTGGCCCTGCCTATCCTGCCCCACCCCTCCCAGGTGTCCCCACACCGCCCGTTCTGGATGCAGGGAAGTGTAGGGCGCGCACAGAGACTTGGGGAGTGCGAAAAACAGACCTACCGGAAGTTCAGGAATGCCTCCAAAAGGCCTTTGGTGCCTGGGGAGGCCCTTTTCGCCCTCCCGGAGGCTCGAGGAAAGCCTCCGGAACCCGAGGAGGACAAAAACACCCCCCTCCCCATGGTGCAGGAGGCCGACTAGGCCACGCGACCATGGCCACACCCACCCACCAACTGGGCAGAGAATCCCTTGCTAAGATTTTTGAAGCCCCCCCCCCCAGCTTACAGCCATTCATTCGAAGTTAGAACTGCACTGAAAAAAGGGACCGGTGACCATTTTTCACACTTAACGACCGTTTTAGCATTCCCCCGTGGTCACATGGTCGAAATCCGGATGCTTGGCAACTGGCTCAGATTTATGACGGTTGCACTGTCCCCGAGGTTGCGTGATGCCCTTTTGGGATCTCCTGACAAGAAGAGAAGCCAGATTCATTTAACGGCCGCGTTGCTCATTTAAACACCTGGAGCGATTTGCTTAATAAGGGTGGCAAGAAGGTGTCGTAGAATGGGACAAAACTCACTTAACAACCGTCGTGCTTAGCCACCGAAATTTTGGGGCCTCCGTTGCCGTCGTAAATGACCACAACGTCAAATTGGCTCTGAGACCAAGGAAATTCTTCGGCACGATGCAATACAGGAAAGTGTAACCCTTTGAGAAATGAACAGTGTAGAGTTTTAATAACTGGCAAATGCCACCCAGGTGAAGGAGATGGGGGGGGGGGGGGGATATCAGAAAATATGTACAAATGTCATCCCTCCATCACCCAGTAGAAAAAGGAGGAGGGGGAGGAGAGGGGGAGGAGGAGAAGGGGGAGGGAAAGGGGCAGAGGGAGAAGGAGGAGGAAGAAGACTGTAAGGTCCCTGGTGCTCTCTGCTTTCTTACACACATTTCATTACCAGCTAAGTAACATCATCAGTGTTAGATGGGAGGAGGAGGAGGAGGAGGAGGAGGAGGAGGAGGAGGAGGAGGAGGAGGAGGAGGAGGAGGAGGAGAAAAGGAAGAAGAGGAGGGGAGAGAAGGAGAAAGAGGAATAGGAGAAGGAGAAGGAGAAAGAGGAGGAGGAGGAGGAGAAGAGGAGGAGGAGAGGAGAGAGAAGGAGAAAGAGGAGGAGGAAGAGGAGGAGAGAAAGGAGGAGGAGGAGAAGAGGAGGAGGAGAAGGAGGAGGAGAGGAGGAGAAGGAGGAGAGGAGGAGGAGGAGGAGAGGAGGAGGAGGAGAAGGAGAAAGAGGAAGAGGAAGAGGAGGAGAGAAAGGAGGAGGAGGAGGAGAAAGGAGGAAGAGGAGGAGAAAGAAAGAGGAGGAGGAGGGAAAGGAGGAGGAGGAGAAGGAGAAAGAGAAGAGGAAGAGGAGGAGAAAAGGAGGAGGAGGAGGAGAAGGAGAAGGAGGAAGAGGAGGAGAAAAGGAAGAAGAGGAGGAGAGGAGGAAGAGGAAGAAGAGGAGGGAGGAGGAGAAGGAGAAAGAGGAATAGGAGAAGGAGAAGGAGAAAGAGGAGGAGGAGGAGGAGAAGAGGAGGAGGACAGGAGGAGGAGGAAAAGGAGAGAGGAGGAAGAGGAGGAGAAAAGGAGGAGGAGGAGAAGAGGAGGAGGAGAAGGAGGAGGAGAGGAGGAGGAGGAGAAGGAGAAAGAGGAGGAGGAAGAGGAGGAGAAAAGGAGGAGGAGGAGGAGAAAGAGGAGGAGGAAAGGAGGAGGAGGAGGAGAGGAGAAGGAGAGAAGGAGAAAGAGGAGGAGGAAGAGGAGGAGAAAAGGAGGAGGAGGAGGAGAGGAGAAGGAGGAAGAGGAGGAGAAGGAGAAGGAGAAAGAGGAGGAGGAGAAGGAGAAGAGGAGGAGGAGGAGGAGAAAGAGGAGGAGGAAGAGGAGGAGAAAAGGAGGAGGAGGAGGAGAAAGAGGAGGAGGAGGAGAAGAGGAGGAGGAGAGGAGGAGGAGAAGGAGAGGAGGAGGAGAAGAAGGAGAAAGAGGAGGAGAAAAGGAGGAGGAGGAGGAGGAGAGGAGAAGGAGAAGGAGAAAGAGGAGGAGGAGAAGAGAGAAAGAGGAGGAGGAGGTGGTGGAGAAAAGGAGGAGGAGAAGAAGAGGAGGAGAAAGAGGAGGAGGAGGAGGAGGAGGAGGAGAGGAGGATGAGGAGGAGGAGGAGAAAAAAAATAAGACTTTTGCAATTCCCTCAGCTCTTTGAAAATTCCTTTATACACACTTAAGAAACACATTCCCAAACCTTCAAGCCGCATTGAAAAGCTTTGACATTCATTGTGCCAAGCCTGAAAAAGCCTACTGGGTCTTCATTAAAAATTGTGGGTTTTTTTTTAAAGGGAAAAAAAAACACACACGTAGATTTGGGATGGTTTCATTAATTGTATTGGCTTCGGGCAGTTGAATTAAGGAGTGCCCACTTTTAAATTAGGATGTCTTGGGAAAAGGGGAGATAGGAAGCAGGAGGAAAAATAACTTATAATAACCAATGCCAGTAAATGCAGAAGCTTTTTTTTGAAGGGAGGTAAGGAAATCGGAACACGGCTATCATATTCTGCTCCAGGAATTAGTTTTAAGAAAGCCACATATATATATATATTTTTGAAGTTTCCTTTTGTCGTCCAAGAACCAAAGTGGAACTTGTGCTGTGTCGGTTCGTTGGTGCTTTGTGAGTTTGTTGGTTGCAGATGTTTCATTACCAAATTATGTACCGTCATTCGTGTTAGCATATCCTAGCACTGATGATGTTCCCTAGTTCGGTCATAAAATGTTTGCAAAAAAAAAAAAGTTACCAAGCTCAAAGAGCATCAAGGACCACAGAGTCCTCCTCCTCCTCCTCCTCTTCTTCCTCCTCCTCCTCTCCATAAACTCCACTCCTTTGTAACACTGGTGATGTTACCTAGTTTGGTAGTGAAAGATTGGAGAACGCCAAGAATTGTGATCGTAAGTGGAAGAATAGCCATATTTCCAAATCCTACAATTGAAATAATAATGATTCAAGGGAAGTTTCTTTGGAAACCTTGGGGTTTGGCACTCAAAACTCCGGCTCAGAGTCTTACGAAGACCCTGTTCCTCATAGCTTATGCCAGGAGTGTCCCACCATGCTGACTGGGGGGATTCTGGGAGTTGAAGTCCACAGGTCTTAAAGCAGAGGTGGGTTTCAGCAGATTCTGACCAGTTTTGGAGAACCGGTAGCGGAAATTTTGAGTCATTCTGGAGAACCAGTAGTAAAAATTCTGACTGGACTCGCCCCCATCTATTCTCTGCCTCCCAAGTCCCAGCTGATTGGGAAGAAATGGGGATTTTGCAGTATCCTTCCCCTGGATTGAGGAGGGAATGGAGTTTTTTTTTTTTTTTTTAATTTGATTTATATGCTGCCCTTCTCCGGAGACTCAGGGCGGCTCACAATGCGTTAACAATAGCCTTCATACTTTTGTATATTTTTATACAAAGTCAGCTTATTGCCCCCACAAACTGGGTCCTCAATTGACCTACCTTAGAAAGGATGGAAGGCTGAGTCAACCTTGAGCCTGGGGAGATTCGAACTTACAGTAATTGCAGACAGCTGAATGTTCGTTCTTTCTTTCTTCCTTCCTTCCTTCCTTCCTTCCTTCCTTCCTTCCTTCCTTCCTTCTTTTTTTAATTTGATTTACATGCCGCCCTTCTCCGGAGACTCAGGGCGGCTTACAAGGCATTAAGCAATAGCCTTCATACTTTTGTATATTTTATACAAAGTCAGCTTATTGCCCCCACAAACTGGGTTCTCATTTGACCTACCTTAGAAAGGATGGAAGGCTGAGTCAACCTTGAGCCTGGGGAGATTCAAACTTACAGTAATTGCAGACGGCTGATGTTAATCACAATGCTTTAGTCTGCTGAGCCACCAGGCCCTTTCATTTTATAGTATCCTTCCCCTGCCATGCCCACCAACCCATGCC
Organism: Masticophis lateralis; assembly: GCA_030761175.1. NCBI lineage: Eukaryota > Metazoa > Chordata > Lepidosauria > Squamata > Colubridae > Masticophis > Masticophis lateralis. The sequence continues at coordinate 4,693,698 of JAUDYJ010000006.1, read as the reverse complement.
ATGCTCACCAAGCCGCACCCACAGAACTGGTAGTAAAAAGTTTTGAAAACCCACCACTGTCTTAAAGTTGCGAAGGTTGGACGTTTCCCCCGGGGGCTTAGAAAAGCCAGTCCTCCAGATCCTTAATTGTCTTCCCATAGGCACCAAATGCTAATCAAAGCATGGATATCTTGCCTCTTGCTTTGTATGATAGATCACACACCTCCCTCTTCCTTTCACAAGAGCTGTTTTTAATTCCAGTTAGGAAATTGATTATCCACCACTTCTCTCGGCCTTTCTCTCCAAAGAAGAAGAAGAAGAAGACGACGACAGCGAAACAAAGAACCCAAACAGCCTAAGATGAATCATAAATAACCTGAATGGAACCTCAAGACAATAATCTGGAACATATATCGCTTTTTTCTTGGATCGATACGGGTGGTGTAAATTGCCGTAAAGGAGTTTAGAGTCATTCAGGGTCCTTCGCCAACACGATTTGCTGGGAGAAGAGAAAGCAGAGCTGCGCATCTCGGCGCATAATGCAGCCAGCCAAAACATCAAGATGAGTTAATGGCCTGATTCATGTTTGTAATTTGGTTTTTCCACGCCTAGGCTGCTGGTGGGTTGATTATTGTTTATAACAGGGCTGGTGCGGTTGAGCTGAAACAGTGGCCCTAATCTGATCAGCCGAATTGGCTCTTCTAAACGCTGGCCTCCTCCGACGTGCCTTCGCCGTTCTTCTGGGCAAGAGGACACCACGGTCAAAAATCTCAGGAAGTCACCGAAAGGAGATCGGGCAAATTCTGCCACATTCCACCCAAAGCAGGAAGTGTGTCATTATCAAAAGATGATAGATAGATGATAGATAGATAGATAGATAGATAGATAGATAGATAGATAAAAAGATAGATGATAGATAGATAGATGATAGATAGATAGATAGATAGATAGATAGATAGATAGATAGATAGATAGAAAGGTAGCTAGAAAGATAGATGATAGATAGATAGATAGATAGATAGATAGATAGATAGATAGATGGATGGATGGATGGATGGACGGACGGACGGACGGACGGACGGACGGATAGATAGATAGATAGATAATGGAATGGATAGGTACGGGATAGATACATGGATGGATAATGAATGGATAGATAAGATAGATGGATGGTTGGATGGTTGGATGGATGAATGGATGGATGGATGATAGATCGATACAGACAGATATAGATATAAGAGGTAGGTAGGTAGGTAGGTAGGTAGGTAGGTAGATAGATAGATAGATAGATAGATAGATAGAAAGGTAGCTAGAAAGGTAGCTAGAAAGATAGATGATAGATAGATGATAGATAGATAGATAGATAGATAGATAGATAGATAGATAGGTAGCTAGAAAGATAGATGATAGATAGATGATAGATAGATGATAGATAGATAGATAGATAGATAGATAGATAGATAGATAGATAGATAGGATAGATAGATAGAAAGGTAGCTAGAAAGATAAGATGATAGATAGATAGATAGATAGATTAGATAGATAGATAGATAGATAGATAGATAGACAGACAGACAGACAGACAGACAGACAGACAGACAACAGACAGACAGACAGACAGACAGACAGATAGATAGATAGAGAGAGAGAGAGATAGAGAGATAGAGAGATCGCTATATAGCTAGAAAGATAGAAAGGTAGGTAGAAAGGTAGACAGGTAGGTAGACAGACAGGGTTGATAAATAGGATGGATTGATAAATAGGATGGATTGATAGATAATGAATGGAGAGATGGAAGGATGGAGAGATGAGATGAGACAGACAGACAGACAGAAAGACAGACAGACAGACAGATAGAAGTTGGGATGGATGATGGATGAATATATAGATGAATGTATGGGTGAATAAATATGAAGGATGGATAGATATTGGATGGATGGATGGATGGATAAACGGACAACAAGGCAGGCTGAGGTATTCTGGGAGTTGAAGTCTTTAAGTTGCTAAGGTTGAGAAATACTAACACTAAATTACTCCTAAGGGGCCGGAAAGGATACTGCAAACCCACAGGATAAGGAGAGAAGAGCAATCCACAGGAAGATAGGACTAAACAGGGCAATAACAGTTTTCATAACAGCTTGGCAGAGAACATCTGCCCGCTGGCAAGAAATTTCTACCGGTTGGGACTTGGGGTCCTTCCTTCTACCCACCCTCCAATCCTTCCCTGTTATACTCCTGCCTAGCCCGGCTGAAGAGAGCCAGAGGAGAGAGAGAGAGGAGAGAGAGAGAGAGAGGAGAGAGAGAGAGAGAGAGAGAGAGAGAGAGATGAGAGGAGAGAGAGATGGAGAGATAGAGAGAGAGAGAGAAAGGGAGAGGGGGAGAGAGAGAGAGAGAGAGAGAGAGAGGAACTGCCCTCTCCCTTGTCAATCAACACTTCCGTGAAACCCTGCCAGGCCGATGCCTTTCATGCAGAATTAAAGCTGGCTAATCAATGTTTTCCGAGGGTGAGAGACAACCGTGAAAGATGGACGGGTTGTAGAGCCAGAGTGAGAACGAAGCTAAAATGTCTTTGAATTATGGATTGGGGAGCCGGTTACCAAGACTCCCGCACGCCACGGAGCGGAGGGACTAATCAATCCATTCTCTTCCTCCGGGCACTAATCAGAGAGCAGATCCACACGGACAGGACGATGCGAGTGAGTGATTGACTCGAACAAAGCCAAGGATGAAGGCCAAGCGAAGGAGAAGATGAATGCAGAGGGGTCCGGAAGAATCGTCCAATGTCCTTGGAAGAGTGATGGAGCGTCGGCAGGGACCTTCAGACAATCCCCAGTCGCCCCAGCGGGATGGGCCTGCACGGACTTATTAAGGGATGATAGATGGCAGCCTTGCTCTGCTCCTTCCTCCCAGCAGAGGGCTGTCCCTGAGTCTCCTGGCTCCTGGTGTCCCAGGGGTGAGAATGCAGCATTGCAGGCTAACTCTGCCCACTGCCAGCAGTTCGATCCTTGTACTAAATATTTTTTTATTGTTTTATATCACATATTCCATTTCTAACGGTTGAACAGTGTGTTTTCTTACGTGTCCAAAGTGTTAACATATAAACATCATCATAATCATTATAATCATATATATCCAGTGGTGAAACCCAATTTTTTTTTAATTACCGGTTCTGTTGGCGTGGCTTGGTGGGCGTGGT
>JAUDYJ010000006.1:4615000-4690423 GCA_030761175.1 Masticophis lateralis | reverse complement strand
ATAGTTCCCATGTTATAAAATATTCCGAGCCTTCTTTTCCTTTGATTCTTAGGTTAACCTATCCATTTCTGCACATTCCAGAATTTTTTTTTATTTTTTATTTATTTTTTTTTTTGATTATAATGTCATCTGTAGAGGTTCCTACATTTTTCCCAGTATTGTGCATATACAGTTCGATCCTGACCGGCTCACTGTTGACTCAGGCTTCTGTCCTTCCGAGGTTGTTTAAATGAGGACCCAGACTGTTGGGGGCAAGAGGTTGACTCTGTAAACTGCTTAGAGCGCTGTGAAGTGATGTATAAGTCTAAGTGTTATTGCTATCTATCTATTACCTATCTGTGGTGGCGCAGTGGTTAGAATGCAGTACTGTAGGCAAACTCTGCTCACTGCCAGAAGTTCGATCCTGACCGGCTCAAGGTTAACTCAACCTTCCGTCCTTCCGAGGTGGGTAAAATGAGGACCCAGATAGTTGGGGGCAATAGGCTGAGTCTGTAAACCGCTTAGAGAGGGCTGGAAAGCACTATCAAGTGGTAAGTCCAAGTGCTATTGCTTTTTAAAAAGACTATCAAGATCTGGCTAAATGCCCATGCTTTTTTTCTTTTAAATGCTTTTTTCTTTCAAGAGGCAACTGGATTTTCTGTTGTTTTTTCTTTGAAGATATTTTGCTTCTCATCCAAGAAGCTTCCTCAGCTCTGACTGGAAATTCCATTCCAAATCCTGTCGCTACCATGTAGGTGGGAGGAGCCTCCCACCACCGCTGCTTCTGGTTTTCCCGATCCGGTGCAAACTGGTAGCAACCTACCGCTGTTCCATTCCCCACCATCCTTCCATTGCCCACCATCCAGCCACAGATGAAGAAGCTTCTCGGATGAGAAGCAAAACATCTTCCAAGAAAAACCAGAAGGTTGCGTCTTTTCAAAAGCACCGTTGGGATGACCAAGATCTGGCTCTTTTCCTGCCTCTTCGGCTTTGTGATGATCTGTAGTCCTCGGCTTATGACCACCATTTGGGAGCAGCATTGCCGTGGCAAAGCGAGGCTAAATGAGTCGCATCTGATTCTGCAATCTTTTTTGCCATGGCTGCTTAAATGAATGCGGTTGTTAAGGGAATTGTGCGGGCGTTAACCGAATCGGGCTTCTCTGGTGGAATTTGCTCTTCGGGAAACGGACGACAAATGGTGATCGCAGGATTTACGATGCTTTTTCACACTTAACAACCATGGCAGCATCCCCGTGGTCATGTGATCAAAATTGAGATACTTGGCAAAAGGGTTCCTTTATTTATGATGGTCCCGAGGTCCCTGGATCCTCTTAGAACAGTGTTTCTCAACCTTGGTAGCTTGAAGATGGCTGGACTTCAACTCCCAGAATCCCCCAGCCAGCTGGCTGGGGGATTCTGGGAGTTGAAGTCCACCCATCTTCAAGCTTCCAAGGTTGAGAAACACTGTCTTAGAACAATTAACCGGTGGAACAAGTTGCCTCCAGAAGTTGTGAATGCTCCAACACTAGAAGTTTTTAAGATGTTGGATAACCATTTGTCTGAAGTGGTGTAAGGTTTTCTGCCTAAGCAGGGGGTTGGACTAGAAGACCTCCAAGGTCCCTTCCAATTCTGCTATTCTATTCTATTCTATTCTATTCTATTCTATTCTATTCTATTCTATTCTATTCCATTCCATTCCAACCAACAGAGTCAATGGGGGAAGCCAATTTCACTTAACAACCGTATGACCGACTTATCCACTGCAGTGATTCACTTTGCAACGGTGGGCAAGGGAGTTCGTAACATCAGGCAAAGCTCAACAACTGTCTTGCTTAGAAACGGGAATTTGGGCCTCGATTGTGCTCATTTAGTCGAGGAACTTCCTGTAATTATAAATCAAACCGAAAGCTGGAGTGCTTTTTGATATTTGACTTTCTTTTTTCTTTCTCTTAGCTTTCTAACTTTTGTTTCTTTTTGCATTTTTGTCTTAGAGTAAACTTGGATAAAATATTCAGACTCTTTCTTTCTGCATGTCTGCTTCCCTTCCTTCCTTCCTTCCTTCCTTCCTTCCTTCCTTCCTTCCTTCCTTCCTTCTTCCTTCTTTCCCTTCCTCTTTCTTCCTTTTTCTTTCTTTCTTTTTTCTTTCTTTCTTCCTTCCTTCCTTCTGCTCTGCATTACCTTGTCTTAATTTCTATGTGTTTTGCAAAAACGTTCAGAAAAATGTATATAAAATTAATCAAGTGATATTTTTCCACAATGCAAAATCAAAGCAGTGCTTTTGAAAGGTTTGTTAACCCAACTCCATTTGCTCCCTCTGGCCAAATCAAAGTGCACGCAGCAAAAAAATAAAAATAAAAAAAAATCCTTTTTTCTTACCTACTTCTACAACACAGCACCAATCTATCCAGACAAAATAATTCCAAATGGCAAGATCTTGTTAAAACAAGCCACTGACTTAGAGAAGCATCTTTTCAATCATTTCATCCACCTGCTGAGATGGGTGCCTTTAATAAGAAGGAAATTCCTTTCTAATGACACCAGGATGAGTGCAGGAGGGTGCTGTTGAAGGAGAAAAAAAAAGCTGTCGCGCCGGAGCGACGAAAGGATAGGTGAAAAATTTCCATTAATTTTTTTTCTGGTATAGAATTCTGCTTTTGATCATCTTTCTTTTACGAAGAAGGAGATGAGAGCAGGCCAAAGGTCTCGCCTTCATCTGTTCCTGCCTCTCAGAGATGTTCAAGAAGCAATTACCAAAATAACCAAACAACAAAAAAGAAGAGAAAGAAAGAAAGAGAGAGAGAGAGAGAGAAAGAAAGAAAGAAAGAAAGAAAGAAAGAGAAAGAGAAAGAGAAAGAAAGAAAGAGAAAGAAAGAAGAAAGAAAGAGAAAGAAAGAGAAAGAGAAAGAAAGAGACAGAAAGAAAGAAAGAAAAAGAAAGAAAGAAGAAAGAGAAAGAAAGAAAGACAAAGAAAGAAAGAAAGAGACAGAGACTGAAAGAAAAAAGAGAGAGAGACAGAAAGAAAAAAGAGAAAGAGAGAGAGAGACAGAAAGGGGAAAGAAAAAGAAAAAAGAAAGAGAAAGAAAGAGAAAGAAAGAAAGAAAGAAAGAAAGAAAGAAAGAAAGAAAGAAAGAAAGAAAGAAAGAAAGAAAGAAATCTGGATGGGTATGGAAATTCAAGCCAGTTAGAAGTACCAGACAGTGGAGCATTTAAAAGATCTGGGATCATAACTCAGAAGGGTCTTTTAATACTTTTATTGGTTTATTTTTTAATTTAATTCGATTTGATTTTACCTTATTTTATTATACCTGTGATCCTCAACTTGAAAACACTTCATTTAGTGACCTTTCAAAGTTACAACCTCATTGAAAAAAATGACTTGTATGATTGGTTTTTTTTTACCCTAGTGAGCCTTGGAGAAAGACGGTCTCTTGGCAGTGTACAATAAAATATTTAAAAAATTAAAACGCTATACAAAAATTAAATATGTTAGAAGGCGATAAGGAGGATTAAACCTTGCTAAAAAAAAAATTACAGGTCGTCCTTGACTTACAGCCTGAGTAGAGGGTTGGACTAGAAGACCTCCAAGGTCCCTTCCAGGCTCTATTCTTTGATGGATTGAACTTTTTCGGTGTGGTGCATTTCTGCAAATTCTTCTAGGCAGGGGTGGAAAAGAAAGAATTGTCCACCATGTTGGAAAGGAAGAGATGTACTTATTTTCGGAATGGGATATTTAGAGACAGGTGGATCAAGGATGCATCTTTCTTTCTTTCTTTCTTTCTTTCTTTCTTTCTTTCTTTCTTTCTTTCTTTCTTTTTCTTCCTTCCTTCCTTCCTTCCTTCCTTCCTTCCTTCCTTCCTTCCTTCCCTCTCTCTCTCTCTCTCTCTCTCTTTCTTTCTTTCTCTCTTTTGCTCCGTCTTCCTGTCCCTTGGGCCTTCCCGAAAAAGATCTTGTTCATTCCAAATATTTATATCCGCACAAACAAAACAATAATCCCTGGCATTCATTTGCAGCTGTCAGTCGATAAAAGAATCCAGGTAGAACCGACTCCTGGGACTCGGTATGGATTCCCTCGGCTCTCCGCCGAGCGTAACTTGAAACCGCCCCTTGCTTCGGTTATCTGAGCCTCAGTTCCCTGGCCATGTCGATAATGATATTTATGTCTGCATAAACACAATTGGTAAGCAACTTTTTTGCTGGCTGCTTTTGATGCCCCTGCATTATTGATCCGGGAAAGGCAGAATTGGTCGAAAAAAGTGTTATTATCCAGGATTAATTTATTTATCTGTGTGTGTGCCAATTTGGTACATGGCCCCCAGCCCTAAACTCAAGACAGCTTACAGTGAGAACGTCACATCTAAGCATTGGAGAGTGGAATTTCTCAACCTTGGCTGCTTTAAGATGGACGGACTTCAACTCTCAGAATTCCTCAACCAAACATGCTTTAAGATGAGTGGACTTCAACTCCCAGAATTCCTCAGCCAAGGATGCTTTGAGATGGGTGGACTTCAACTCCCAGAATTCCCCAGCCAGCATGTTTTAAGATGGGTGGACTTCAAATTCCAGAATTCCTCAGCCAAGGATGCTTTGAGATGGGTGGACTTCAATTCCCAGAATTCCTCAGCCAAGGATGCTTTGAGATGGGTGGACTTCAATTCCCAGAATTCCCCAGCCAAGCATGCTTTAAGATGGGTGGACTTCAATTCCCAGAATTCCCCAGCCAAGCATGCTTTAAGATGGGTGGACTTCAATTCCCCAGCCAGCAGAGAATTAAAGAAGGAATCCAGCTTGATTAGCGGATGTAGCAGGCAAGGTCCAATTTAGGCTCAGCGATGGTGACCACCACTATGCTACTATGCCATTAAATTATTGGCTATTTTCCGCCTTCCCCCCTAAAATATCTTCTAATGGGGAGTAGAATATTTTCTCAAACCTACTTCAATGGCTTTGCCAACCACTAAAAAGAATTATTCCATAAAACGGGGCAGGTGATCCTCAACGTACAATTGTTCCTTTAGAAACCATTCCTTTAGGAGTTACAACAGCACTCAAAAAAGCAACTTATGACCAGTCCTCACATATACAACCATTGCAACGTGTCATGTGACCAAATTCGGACGCTTGGCAACTGACATGTCTTTATGTCTGTTGCAGCATCCCAAGGTCAACTGATCCCCATCTGAGACCTTCCCAGCCGGCTTCCGACAAATAAACTCAAAGGAGAAAGCCGGCTTCGCTTTATGACCATGTGATTCGCTTAACAGCGCAGCGACTCCTTTAATAGCCATGGTGAAAATCGCCGTAAAACCAGGCGCAACTGACTTAATAACCGCCTCGCTTAGCAACAGAAACGCGGCTCCCTCTTGTGGTCAAGGATCACCTGTAGCTCTATTGCAGGGACGGTTAAACTTTTTGCCAAAAGCGGGGGAAGCACGGGGGGGGGGTGTCATCCACATGCGTGCCCACACCCATAATTCAATGCCCCCCACGCATGCGCATGCAACACCCCCCCCCCCAATGCAGCTCCCCCCGCTTTTGGCCCGTGATGGCCCGGTGGGCCTGGTAGGCCCATTTTTCGCTCTTCCCAGGCTCCAGAGCCTTTCTAGGAACCTGGGGAGGGCGAAAATGGCCTTCCCCACCCCTCCCGGAGGCCCTCTAGAGGCCAGAAATGGCCTGTTTGCCAACTTCCAATGGACCTGGAAGGCCCGAAAATCACCTGGCGGAGCTGAGGTCGCGCGCCCACTGATACACCTGTGGCACATGTCCATACTGTAGGTTCGTCATCATGGCTCTATTGCATAAATGCAGGGACTACCTTAATCATAGTTTCTTGATATCCAGCAAGCTTTTAAATTCCTACTTATTCAAGAGGAAACAAAGTAGAATCGCCAGACAGATTTTGGGCATTGATCTGTTGTTTTCAAGTAGGTTTTCATTGATTGAAATACTTTTTAAAAAATGTTATTATAGGCAGTCCTTGACTTACAACCATTCATTTATCTATTTAATATTTTTTTAAAATTTTGTATATTATGTTTTACTTTGGCTGCTCACCGCCCTGAGTCCTGTTGGAGAAGGGCGGCATATAAATCGAATAAATACTAAATACTAATTTAGTGACCCTTCAAAATTATAACAGCACTGAAAAAGTGACTTGTGGCCGTTTTTCACACTTACAACCATGGCATAATCATGTGATCAAAATTCAGACACTTGGCAGCTGACTCCTACTTATGACGATTGCAGTGCCCCGGGGTCATATGATCTCCTTTTGTGACCTTCTGACAAGCAAAGTCTATGGGGAAGCCAGATTCGCTTAACAACCATGTGACTCACTTAGCGCCTGCAGGGATTCGCTGAACGACGGTGGCAAAAAAAGCTCGTAAAAATGGAGCAACTCTCACTTAACAAATGTCTCACTTAGCAACCAAAAAAATGAGGGGCTCAATTGTGGCCGTAAGTCGAGGACCACCTGTATTAATTCAGTAGAATCAAAAACACACACAACACACACACAAACAGCAACGGGAAAATAGGAACAAAAGAGCTTCTCATAGCTACGTATCTACAAATAGGAATCTGATAACCAAAAGTATCAATCACGGATAACGATATCTAATTGTAATCAAATACCTTTTTCTACTCGCAACCCCCGTTAAATTCACAATATACATTATACATGTTATATTGCTGTAAGCCCTCAAGGGCATTGGTGCATTTGCTAAGTGCATTTCAGTCCTGTCTCTCGTACCCCTTTTTCAAAATCTTTATAAAAACAGGCATTTACGTCTATATATGGATTTCCACACTCCAGTCTCCATGGTTTCTAGGCTCGGAGTATTTCTGCCAGCAAACGAAGATTTAATTCTCTTTAAATCAGTTTTCTCCTCTTTTCTTTTCTTTCTTTTTTTCTTTTGCTATTATAAAACTTTAAAGGCTGGCTGTCATACCGGCTGGCTGACACCTTAAAAGGTTCAAGACCGAAGGTGATGAAAAACACAAATCACGGCCTTTGTTTCCTCTTGTTCCTCGGTGTCTTTGCTAATTCTTTTTTTTATCCTCCCTGCCCCTTTCCGAGTTCATTTTTCTCCCTCCTGTCCATTCCTCCAGTTGTCGCTGCTAGATATTTGCACCGGCTGTCTCAAAATGACCGAAAAATGGGTTGATGGATGGAAATATCAACAGGAGACGGGTGGCAGTTTTGAACTTTGCAGAAATAGCACGAGCACTTAAGACTTATATACCGGTTCACAGTGCTTAACAGTCATAGGGAGGGAGGGAGGGAGGGAGGGAGAGAGAGAGAGAGAGAGAGAAATGATAGATAGATAGATAGATAGATAGATAGATAGATAGATAGATAGATAGATAGATAGATAGATAGATAGATAGATAGACAGACAGACAGACAGACAGACAGACAGACAGACAGACAGACAGATGCATGATAGATGGAAGACAGACAGACAGACAGACAGATAGATGGACAGATGGAAGATAGATAGATAGATAGATAGACAGACAGACAGATGCATGATAGATGGAAGACAGACAGACAGACAGACAGACAGATAGATGGACAGATGGATGATAGACAGATGGAAGATAGATGATAGATAGATAGATAGATAGATAGATAGATAGATAGATAGATAGATAGATAGATAGATGATAGACAGATGGATGATAGACTCAGGAGGCAGCAATAGATTGGGGGCGGGGCCAAATAAAAGGGAAGAATAACACGGGGGGAGGGGGACAGCCCAGCTCCCGAACAAAGAGAACCAGTTCGGTGATGTCATATCGTCACCACTACCGACTCGCCCGAACCGGGCCGAACCAGGAGGAACCCACCACTGAATCCAATCGATGTAGAGATAGGTGTTTGCCAGGATTTCTTCTGTCTCTCATTCAGATTTCTCTCTCTCTCTCTCTCTCTCTCTCTCTCTCTCTCTCTCTTTTAATGTAAATATCACAACAACGCCAATATAAACTTTACACGGAGATGTGCTGATGAATTGTGACAGCCCCTTAAATTGGATTACCGGGCTTTCCAGATGTGCCATCCAGAAGAATATTATGACATCTGTGTCTTCGAGAATGCAGACTAAGGCCTGGGTGGTTTAGCACTGTAACTAGATCACCAAATACAAGCTGGGCGATACAACCTCATAGACGACCCTCACTCTGTCAAGGAACTTGGCGTACTCATCTCAAACGATTTAAGCGCCAGAGCTCGCCGTAACAGCGTTGCCAAAAGAATTGATAACCTAATTTTGCGAAGCTTCTTCTCCGGTAACATCGAATTGTTAACCAGGGCATACAAAACCTTTGCCAGACCAATTCTCGAATACAGCTCGTCTGTCTGGAACCCACACTGCATATCGGACATTAGTGCAATTGAGAAAGTCCAGAGGTATTTCACGAGAAGAGTCCTCTCCTCACAGTAGAATATCTTATGCCTCCAGGCTCGAAATTTTGGACCTGGACAGCCTAGAACAGTGATGGCTAACCTTTTTGCCATCAGATGCCAAATGCAGGGAGGGTGTCGTCCGCACACGTGCCCACACCCTTAATTCAATGCCCCCCACACATGTGCGTGCAATACACCCCTAGACGCAGCTCCTCCTGCTTTTGGCATGTGATGGCACGGTGGGCCCAGTAGACCTGTTTTTCACTCTTCCCAGGCTCCAGAGCCTTTCTAGGAGCCTGGGGAGGGCAAAAATGGCCTTCCCCACCCCCCTGGAAGCCACCCAGAGGCCGGAAATGGCCCGTTTGCCAACTTCCGATGGGCCCAGAAGGCCCAAAAATCACCTGGCGGGAGCTGAGCTCGTGTTCCCATTGATACGGCTCCGCGTGCCACCTGTGGCATGCGTGTTCGCCGTCACGGTTAGCCATCGCGGCTATAAAGTTTCCTACTTGAGCAGGGGGTTGGACTAGAAGACCTCTAAAGGTCCCTTCCAACTCCGCTATTCCGTTGCTCTGCTATTACCTCTCCACAGTGCCATCTCTCCAGTTTCTCCCCCCCCCCCAACTCAACCCTACGTAAAGAAATCACGGCTTTGCTTACACTGCTCAAATTAATATAGCCGCGGCCTGATGGGGATTTGTGAGTCACCGATTTTATTTCCCTTTCAACTCCAATATGCTAATTTTGATTGGACTTTGGATGAAGTCAGCAGGGATCAAAGCCAGGAGGAATTTGTCCTTTTGTGCCGCAGCTTTTTTTCTTTCCGGAGAGAGAGAGCTGCAAGCGAGAGGCAGGGAACAGGGGGGCCCCCCGTGCCGTAGAGATTAATAAAGTTAAGCCAAAACTCTTATCATAATTGGGGCCCGAATCTGCTTTTTTAACAATAGAAGGAGAATGTCACCTAGCATGAATCGGAGAATCCCGGAATAATTGGGTTGAAGAAAGGAAAATGCCGTCAAATCCTTGGCTCAGTTCGTGCGAAGAAGATCACAACGCAAAACAGAACTCTTCAACTCCGGCTGATTTCTCCTTTTTGCATTTTAGCAATAATCCCTGGATAAGGAGGCTGTCCACTCGGTCACTCGTGCCCTGCCTGGTCATCTCCTGTCTGGACAGAGGGGCCTCAACTTACAACCTTTCATTTAGGGAACGTTCGAAGTTTCAACGGCAATGAAAAAAGTGACTTCTGACCGTTTTTCACAGTTATGACTGTGGCAGCATCCTCATGGATAGGTGATCAAAATTCAGATGGTTCGTATTTCTGACGGTTGCAGTGTTCCCGGGGTCACATGATCCTCTTTTCCGACCTTCTGATCATCCTAATCAAGGGGCAAGCCGGATTTGCTTAACAACCGTGTGACTAACTGAACAACTGCAGTGATTCACTTAACGACTGTGGCAGGAAAGTTCGTAAAATGGGGCAAAACTCACTGAAAAATGTCTCACTTAGCAACAGAATTGTTGGGCGGTTGTAAGCGAAGGGCAGCCTGTATTGCAACAGGCTCTGCTTGGGGCTACCCTTGAAAACTATCCAGAAGCTTCGGTTGGAGCAGAATGAGAGGCATTGGATGCCAGTTGGCTTCTAGTCCAACTCAAGGTGTTGGGTATGATGCTGGGTATGACAGCTGGTTATGATGTCGGTTATGGTGACAGTTGGTTATCTTCAATATGAAGTTGGATATAATGTTGGTTATATTGATTATGATGTTGGTAATGCTGGTTACAAAGTTGGTTATTAAGTTGGTTATGGTGACAGTTGGTTATGTTTGGTATGAAGTTATGTTGGTTATGATGTTGGATATGATGTTGGTTATGATGACAGTTGGCTATGTTTGGTATGATATTGGTTATGATGTTGGTTATGATATTGGTTATGTTCGGTATGAAGTTGGATATAATGTTGGTTATATATGATGACAGTTGCTTATGATGTTGGATATGATGTTAGTTATGTTGGTTACAAAGTTGGTTATGATGTTGGTTATGATGACAATTGGTTACGTTTGGTATGATGTTGGTGATGATATTGGTTATAATGTTGGTTATGTTGGTTACATAGTTGGTTATGATGACAGTTGGTTATGATTTTGGTTATGGTGACAGTTGGCTATGATGTTGGTTATGGTGACAGTTGGCTATGATGTTGGTTTGTTGGGTATGATGACAGTTGGTTATTATGTTGGTTATGATACTAGTTATGAAGCTGATTAAGATGTTGGCTATGATGAACAGCTGCTTTCTGACCCCACTTGTGGTTGTAAGTCAAGGACTACCTGAACTATCTTCTGCCTATTAAGGTCTGCTGAGTCATGCCAAGTCACCCGAGCCATGCCAACATGCCCAACATTGAAAGAAAGAGAAGGACAGCAAGGCAGATTATAATTATAATGTCAGGTTTCGAGGTCGTCTTCAAATAAATTGCATTTCAAACACAGTCTTTGATGAAAAAACTTCCATTTATTGAGCACGGCATTCTAACACCAACTCATAGCAGCCAATACTGACTTCCTGACCCAAGACCCTCCTCTTCCTTCCCCCACTCCTCCGCATTCATTGGCCATCTTCCAAATCACTCTACTTCTAATCTACTGCTCCAACTCAAAGGAATTTCCCCCCTCCCATCCATCTCCTAGGGGATATTATCTCCAGAGAAAATAAGGAGGTAAAAAGTCAAATGTCCCGTTCCAGTCGCCTCCGCTTCTCCTTCTTATGTCAGCACTAGAATAAATGCAGCTTGAAGTGCTGACATATAACACAAATAGTTCTCCCCCTGTGCCGGTGGTGGCTCCATTGCAGTCCTAAGTGGAGAACTACCTCTATCAGGAATGCTGTGTTTGCCTAAAAATTTGCTTTTTTTAAGCAGAAGGATTAAGCCAGTCCTTGAACAAACTCGCAGAGATCTTTCGTTTTTGGCTGAAACAACTACACAGGGCTCAAGTTTAGTATCCCGAAAGCACATCCGACAGGAGGACCTTCACTCGCTGACAGCTGTTGCTACGGGAAGCCCTCGTGAGGATACGGTGAAAACCTTCAAAGAAGTCACCAATCACGCCAAAAAAAAAAAAAAAAAAAAAACCAGAGGCATTTTTATCAATAAACATGCATGGCCAACTGATGGCAGGTACGACATTCCCAGCAGAGTTTAGAATCTTTTTACACATTCAGAGAGGAAAAAAAATACTGCAAGGCGGGAAAAAAAAAATCCATGAAACTTCAGAAGATTTCCAAAAGAAGTTTCCCAAAAGCTTCTGGGAATCTTTGGATATGCGGTGTGTTTTTTTCTCCCCCATTTTACAAAATGATACATTGATACATCTTTTTAATTTCTTGTTATTAGCTCTCTCCGCATCTAAGTACATTCCGGCAGAACCGACTTTCCTCGCCTTCACTAGACAGATGGCATGTTGTCTTTTATAGGGGTAGCATTCACTTACTTTCCCTACCGGTTTGTAAATGTGAGCATGTGCCCTGTCCAAGCATACGCCCAGTTTCCTGCGCATGCACTTTGCTGGCGCACACGCCTAGCACACATGCGCCCGGCCTCAAAAACGTGCCTAAATAGGATGGCATAGAGCTAGGGAGGGTGGGCAGGCTCACACGGCAATTTCTGCTACCAGTTCGGGTGAACTGGTTGAATACCACCGGCTTGAATACCACCGAACCGGCTGAATACCACCCCTGGTCTTTTATCAGAAATAAGACACCGGTTTTGGAAATTGGCTGAATTCTTTAGTCTTCGACATTAACATTAAGCCATGAGGCATGTGCAACATTCAGAAGCCCAAAGGATTCCTAGATAGATAAGTGATAGATAGATAGATAGATAGATAGATAGACAGACAGACAGACAGACAGACAGACAGATAATGGGATGGATGGATAGATAGATAGATAATGAATGAAAGATAGATAGATAGATAGATAGATAGATAGATAGATAGATAGATAGATAGATAATGGGATGGATGGATAGAGATAGATAGATAGATAGATAGATAGATAGATAGATAGATAGATAGAGGGATGGATGGATAGAGATAGATAGATAGATAGATAGATAGATAGATAGATAGATAGAGGGATGGATGGATAGAGATAGATAGATAGATAGATAGATAGATAGATAGATAGATAATGGGATGGATGGATAGAGATAGATAGATAGATAGATAGATAGATAGATAGATAGATAGATAGATAGATAGATAGATAGATAATGGGATGGATGGAGAGAGAGAGAGATTAGATAGATAGATAGATAGATAGATAGATAGATAGATAGATGATAGATAGATAGATAGATAATGGGATTGATGGATGGACAGACGGACGGACGGACGGACAGACAGATAGATAATGGGATAGCTAGATAGAGATGGAGAAATAATGATAGATAGATAGGTAGGTAGGTAGGTAGGTAGGTAGGTAGGTAGATAGATAGATAGATAATGGGATGGATGGATGGAGAGGGGGGGAGAGATGTATAGATATACACTTATATATACAGATAGACCTCAACTTATAACCACAATTGTGTCCAAAATTTAGGTTGCTATAAGTGAGACATTTGTTAACTGAGTTTCGTCCCGTTTTACGACTTTTCTCACCACCTTTGTTAAGTGAAGCATCGCAGTTTCTAAATGAATAACACTGTGGTTAAATGAATCTTGGTTTCCCCATGGACTTTTCTTGTCAGGAGGTCGCAAAAGTGGATCACGTGACCCTGCGACACTGCGACCGTCATAAATACGAGTCAATTGCCAAACGTCTGGATTTTGATCGTGTGACCATCGGGGATGCTGCAAGAGTCATAAGGTGAAAAACGGTCCTGAGACACTTTTTTTTCAGTGATTTTGTAATTTCGAATGGTCGCTAAATGAACGGTTTGTAAATCAAGGACTATCTGCATTCTTTTCTTTTCTTTTCTTTTCTTTTCTACAGATAATCCATGATTTACAACCGTTCATTTTACTGACTCTTCCAAGTTACTACAGCATGTGCTTGCGACCGGCAGTGGGTTTCACATAATTTAACAACCAGTTCGCCTAGCAACGAAAATGTATGTTTTGCGCACAAGCTTTGCTCGTGCATGTGGCTCTCAGTTTAACTCTGCAAAAATCCTAGTTAGTTCTGGTTGGTCCTGGGCCCATAACCAATGTTAAGGATATTGTTGTTGTGTTAGCAACCAGCAGAGTATAGTGCACAGAGAAACATTGCCGAGAGCAATGAGATAAGAGATACGTGCAAACTGGTTTATCAAAAGTTTTCTTTATAGTGGAAAATAAACAATCTTGTAGTCTTCTAAACAGTCCAAGTCTTTACCGGTTAAATCCAAAAAGCTTACCACACAAACAGTAGTTGGTTCACTCTGATTCACAAACCCCGGATGGTAGCAGATCCACCCACACACGCGATGATAGCAGCTTATCATCAACTGAATACATTACAGTACCTTTCTTAAATACGTTTACAACTAATTATAGCATGACTCAGCATTACAGCATGAGGCAGCATTAAAGTCACAGAACACATATATTGCCTGGACAATCTGTTAGGCTCAAATCATATCCTAACAGGTTTCACATAATTTAACAACCGGTTCGCCCAGCGCCGAAAATGTATGTGCGTGCCTTTTGCGCACATGCTTTGCTCATGCATGCGGCTTGCACACATGTGTGCGGCTTAGAAAATATGGCTAAATAGGATGGCATAGCGCGAGTGCGGGTAGGTGGGTGGGCAGTAGGTCATCACTACCGGTTCGCCCAAACTCATCCAAACCGGCTGAGTTACCACCACTGTTGCAACCTTCTGACAAAGTCAATGGGTTAGTAACTGTGATTAACTTAAGAACTGCAGTGGTTCACTTCACCTCTATGGTAAGCAGATGTTTAAACATTAAAAGAACTAGGACTAGGACTAGGACTGGACTGGACCAGTTGTGGGTTGCTCCTGGTTCACACCAGATTCACAAGAACCGGTAGTAAAAATTTGTAGTAGTTCGGAGAACCGTCGGCTGGCGGCCCCCAGGGGGAGGGCTTTCTCTGTCGGAGCCCCGACCCTCTGGAATAGTCTTCCCACCGACCTCAGGACGGCCCCCGACCTCCTCTCCTTTCGCCGGGGATTAAAGACATGGCTGTTTAAAGAACATTATGATTGTGGGGTTATATAGTCTTTTTTAGAATGATTTTAATGGATTTTAATGTGTTTTCATTATGTTTATTGTGATTTGTATTTATGATTGTTTTTGTAAGCCGCCCTGAGTCCTTGGGGAGAATGGTTGCATATAAATCACATAAATAAAATAAATAAACAAACAAACAAACAGGTAATAACATTGGCTGGCCGCGCCCCCAAACCGGTCCCCAGCCCCGGTTGCTGCTCACTTACCACCACCACCCCACCTCATCAGAGGCCTTTTTTTTTTAACTTTTAAAAGCACTTTTTCTACAACCTCTTCAGCTGAAGAGGTTGTAGGAAAAAAAAATGCCTTTAAAAGCCTCTGACGATCCCAGCTGAGTTGCCTGATCGTCAGAGGCTCCTAAAAGCATTTTTTTAATGCAACCTCTTAAGGTTGTAGACAAAATGCTTTTAAAAGTAAAAAAAAAAAAAGCTGGCCACACCTACCCAGTCACATTACCCCTTCCACCAAGCCACCCCCACAAAATAAGCCACGCCCACAGAACGGTAGTAAAAAAAAATTAGAACCCACCCCTAGACTGCAAACCCCACTCCTTTCTAGCATTGATGATATTACCTAGTTGGGTAATGAAACATCTGCAAAAAAATTCAAGCTCAAGAGATCACCAAGGGCCCCATCATTCAACCATGCGCTACAATCTTGAAGAATAAGAATAAGAATAAGAATAAGAATAAGAATAAGAATAAGAATAAGAATAAGAATAAGAATAAGAATAAGAATAAGAATAAGAAAGGGAAGGGGAAGGGGAAGGGGAAGGGGAATGCGGTACAGCAGAGCAGGGCAGGGCAAAGCAGAATATATAGACAGGGGTCAGCAACTGCAGCTTTGGAGCTGCATGTGGCTCTTTCACCCCTCCGCTGTGGCTCCCTATCACACAAAACATGTGTCACAACCGCCAATGTGCGACAACCACCGGCACACGATTTATTGAGCTTTTCAACCACCCCAGTAGGCCAGCCATGGATAAATCCAAGAAAAGAAAAGTTTCAGAAGAAAACAGAACATTTAATTCAACTACATATGCTAGTTTTGTGGCCGCTCAAGAAACAGTCAGGCACGGGAAGGGTTTTGTGGCTCCCGGTGTTTTCTTTTCTGTGGGAAACGGGTCCAAATGGCTCTTAGAGTGTCTAAGGTTCAGACACCAGAGCTAAACCCACCTATCCTCCAATAACAAAATGTTTGATTCAACTACATATGCTAGTTTTGTGGCCGCTCAAGAAATAGTCAGGCACGGGAAGGGTTTTGTGGCTCCCGGTGTTTTCTTTTCTGTGGGAAACGGGTCCAAATGGCTCTTAGAGTGTCTAAGGTTCAGACACCAGAGCTAAACCCACCTATCCTCCAATAACAAAATGTTTGATTCAACTACATATGCTAATTTTGTGGCTGCTCAAGAAATAGTCAAGCACGGGAAGGGTTTTGTGGCTCCCGGTGTTTTCTTTTCTGTGGGTCCAAATGGCTCTTTGAGTGTTTAAGGTTGCGGACCCCTGATATAAAGCATAGAACAGAGGAGAGGAGAGCAGAGCAGAGCAGTTCAACTGAAACCAGTGTACGAACCTCTGAAGATATTACGTAGGTTGATAACAAAATACCCAGGAGCCAATCAGCAAGCTCCGAAGGCGAACTTCTGATCCAAAGGCTACAGCCCGTTCCAAAAATGCTCAGAGTCACCCTAAAACGCACCAGTAAGAAATCCGAACCCAGTTTGCCTCTCGTTTTTCCGGATAGCACCAAGAAAGAAAACCAGGATATATATTTTCCCCCCATACTCCAAGCCATGTTCTGGCTTTCATTTCCAATCCTCTTGTGTCAGGGATATATATCACATCTTTCTCTGCACATATATATTCCTCCCCCCCTCCCGCCCCCTCCCCCCCCCCACTGCAACTCACAGAATCTCTGGCTGGAGGGCTGGAGGTTACCCATTTCTGATACGCTTGATCAAGTATCACCGTAGGACGTAGCAAAAGTTGTAATTACTAAGCCGAGAGTGAGTTAGTCCTGGTAGTACAGACACAAGCAATTATATCTGATATTAATTGCTAGGTACCAGACGTCAAGTGTCAAATGCAATTATAAATGCTCTATTTTTTTTTTCCCTCCCTCTTCGGTAGCAATTCATACTTTAGCAATAATACAGTTTTTAAAAGCCCGCTACTTACGTCAGCTTGTTCAGGGACAGTTTGAAGTTACAACAACACTGAAAAAGCGACTTATGACCATTTTTCACAGTTATGAGGGATGGTATTCATTTACTTTCCCAATTGGTTCGCAAATGTTTGTCCATGCATGCACCCAGCCTTCCACGCATGCACCCGGCCTCAAAAACGTGCCTAAATAGGATGGCATACAGCCAGGGCAGGTGAGTGGGGCCACCTGCAATTTTTGCTACCAATTCAGGTGAACTTGTCCGAACCGGCTGAATACCACACCTCTGACACATATTACCTTTACAGCATCCCCACGATCACAAGATCAAAATTCAGACGCTTGGCAACTGACTCCTATTTATGACGGTGGCAGGCTATCACCTTCTGCACTACAGGAGGTCCTTGACTTACAACCATTCCTTTTCGGACTTGGCTTGTCAGAAACACGGTCGTTAAGTCATTTTTTTTTCCAGCGCCCTTGTAAACTTGGAACCGTCACTAAATGAGTGGCCATTAAGACGAGGATTACCGGTGGGTTGTTTTGTTTTTTTTGTTTCCAAATTCTTATAATAATTTCTTAATGTTGTTAAGTGGCTTTGGGGGGAGTGGGGGAGGAAATGCTGTCTTTATATGTTTCTTAAATCCAGGAACGAAGGCAGCTTTTTGAGAAAGTCGTGCTAGAGCAATGTACGAGCCACACCGAGTCAATTTGCAGGGAGCAAAAACCAGCCATGTACATCTTTTTTTTTATTGAAAAAGTTTTACAAATACAAATTCCCCCCCTTTTTCCCTCCCACCCCCCTACCCCCCCCAACCCCTCCCCCCTTCCCTTGGCTTCCCTTATAACCTTAAAGATTACTATTCATATTAATTCCACAGATATATAAAAAAGGTGAAATCCAAATCATATCATATCATACAATTTCCTCATCTACTCTACCCCCTGTCAATACTAAAAACTTCTAGATAACATCCAAGTAATAACTATCTATTCCTTCCTTAATTTATAATATCTACACATAATCTATCCCAAATATGACGAAATAAAATCCAAATCATAGTTCCCCCCAATTACTTTACCCCCCATATATACTGTAACTTTCTATTTAGCATTTACATAACATTCTACATCTAACAACTTTTATTTAATCCAGATCATAATTCCCCCCAATTACATTACATTACACCCTATATACTATTACATTACATTACACCCTATATACTATATACCCTATATACTATACTTTCAACACAGCATAATATTTTCTATATAACATTCTACATCTATATAACAAATCATACTTAACATTCAACTAAAAGTTATCTGATACTTCTTTGTTTGATATTTGTTCTGCAGCCATGGACATCTTTTGATAATTTTGATAATTTTGTAATTTTAAATGTACATTCAAAATTACGACGGTACTGAAAAAAGCAACATGATCAGTGATGGTCTTCAGCCGGTTCAGATCAGTTCGGGCGAACTAGTAATGGTGATCACAGGTGGGCCCAGACACCCATCCCGGTGCTATGCCATCCTATTTAGTCACATTTTTAAGGCTGGGCACATTCACAGAGGATGGGCGCATGAAATGAGCGTGCACACACGGGGCGAACCGCTGGTAAAAATATGTGAAACCCACCTCTGGACAGAATCATTTTTCCACATCTTGTAGCATCTTATATATAGCACCTTGTAGCATCTCCTGAGATCTCATGTGATCAAAATTTCCGTGCTGGGCAACGGGTTCCTATTTCTGGCGGTCGCAGTGTCCCGGCATCACACGATCCCCTTTTGCAACCTTCTGACAAGCCAAGTCCATGAGGGAAGCCAGATTCACTTAATAACAACCGTCTGGCTAACATAACAACCGCATTGATTCACTTCACAACTGTGGCCAGAAAAGGTCGTAAAACGGGACCAAAATTCACAAGAAGGGTCTTGCTTATCAGGAGAAATTTAGGGTTCAATTACGCTGTAACTCAAAGGCTACTTGTAAACTGAGTTCTGCTAAAATATGGCAGCCACTGGGATGAGTCTCTGTTGTGGTCCGCCAGCAGCTTGCGGAGCTGGCAGCGGAGTTGGACAGCGACGAGGCTGAGGAAGAACATGGACCAGTCCTGGAGGGCTCTGCATTGGAGGCAGAGATGGGGCCAGGGGCTTCAGGGAGTGATGCGTCGACTTCCGAGGCTGACAGTAGAGAGGCAGAAGAACAGGAGGAGCCTGTTCCTAGTGCATGCATGAGAAGAGCTGCCAGAAGGCAGGAGCAGCTAAAGCAGAGAGGACGACTCAGGAGTAAGGCCAAGAGATGATTGGCCCCTCCCATAAGGCTTAAAAGACCAGCAACAGCTCTTGGGCTCTTTGCCAGGAAACAACCATTGAGAGATTTGCTTCGTGTTTGGCTGTATTTCTTTCTTGTCAGCGTCTTCTGTTCCTGAACTGTTGCCAAGAGAAGCCTTTGGCAGTTTGTCTAATTATCCCAAATGGGCTGTGTGGGACTCCTGAGAAGGGCAGGGTGGGGTGGGTGGGGCCAGCCAGGAGTGGAATTTGAGGGTTCTCCAAACTGCCCAGATTCTTAGCTAGAGGTTCTCCTGGACTCTGCGAACCCCCAAGCAGCCTACCCCTGGACCTATACCATTTTAGATTAATGGCTGTCCAGTCTCTTAAAATCCTCCAGTGTTGGAGCAGCCACAACTTCTGGTGGCCAATAGTTCCAGTGGTTAATCGTTCTGATTGTCAGGAAATGTTCTTTAGTTCTAGGTTGCTTCTCTCCCCGATGAGTTTCCTGGGTCACTCGGGTCACTTCCACCCCACAGATCAAAAGCACCGCACAGCCTTATTATCTAGAAATCTAATCTGCCCGTCGCATTCCAAGTCCCTTCGGTCCGGCGGATTCCTTTCAACTTCACCGCTTCACCCCCGAGACTGGCAAATCAGCCAATACAAAAACGTGCTGGGGAGATGCCAGCTCGTGCCAACAACGACAACAACCCCACTCAGAGACCGGATGATCCCGAGCTAAAGAAAAGCTGGATCTGTTCTACCTTTCACACCAACCAAGCCCTAATTAACCCAACGCTAATTGCAGCCACCGACCCAGTTCCAGCTGCTTGCGTCAAGAAACCAACCATATCTCTTTTCCATCATAGCCCAAGGAGATTGGATTTTGGAGAGGGGGAAAGGAAAAAAAAACCCATCACGGGGACAGAAAAGAGTGGAACGGCTACAAGAAACGGAGGGGACAAGTCGCCTGGGTTGACAAATAAATGCATAATAATAATTAGCCCGGGCCAATGTTAATGAATTATTAATTGCCCTGAATAATTGAAGACTTCTGTTTGGTTTTGTTTTTTCTCTTGACCCAACGGCCGATGAGAAGACAGGCAGCCACAGATGGAGGCGCCGGAGAAGAATTCGCTATATTAAATCTCTTGCCAATTTCCACGTAGGCAGGGGAGGAAATCACTCGGATGTCATTTCTGCAAGCGGCTATAGGAAGGCTAGCCAACTTTTTGGTGGCGTGTTTAAGTAAATATGCCTGGAGTTAGATCCCTAGATCAGGGGTGGGTTCTACTTACCTTTACTACCTGTTCAAAACGGGATTGCGTGAGCAGATTACTGATGATGAGATCTGGGGTAGTGGGCGGGGCCTCCCTCCAGTTTTACTACCGATTCTTGCGAACCGGTCCGAACCGGGACAACCCACCACTGACCTAGATGGTAAGGGGTGATGATCGTATCAAACTGACCTTGCTTGGGTTCAAAAACTAGGCCACCGGGACAGACTCGGTTAATGGGTGCTTGAACTGGAGAACTGGCGGGCCCTGCAGTGCTGCCAAGTCAATAATAATAATAATAATAATAATAATAATAATAATAATAATAATAATAATAATTTTATTTCTATACCACCCCTCTCCCGAAGGACTCGGGGCGGTGCACAGCCTAATTAAAAGCACAAGACAAACAACAATTTAAAAATTAAAAATATTAAATAATTTGGCTCAATATAAAACCCCAAATTTAAAAATCCCTGATTAAAACCAATTTAAAAATCTTCACATCGATAGCCCGGCCTGGCGGAACCAAAAGGTTTTGAGGGCACAGCGGAATACACGGAGGTCAGTGATCTTATGTAATTCTGGAGGCAGTTCATTCCAGAGAGTAGGGGCTCCCACAGAGAAGGCCCTCCCCCTGGGTGTCGCCAGCCGATGGCACCCTGAGGAGACCCTCTCTGTGGGAGCGGACTGGCCGGAGGAAGGCTACTGGTGGCAGGAGACAGTCTCGAAGGTAACCCGGTCCGATGCCATGGAGCGCTTTAAAGGTGGTAACCAACACCTTGAATCGCACCCGGAAGACCACTGGGAGCCAGTGAAGCTCAAATGGCATCGGTTGTGTTCAAAAAATCAGCAGGGATTGGATTCGAAGATCATTACGTTGTCGTGAATATATATGCATGCTCTGAACATTTGGAGGTGGCCTGGAAAGTAATGAATGTAAATAGTCAAGAGTTAGGAGGGGGGTATGTTGGCATCTTCTCAATAGCAACTCCTAGGTGTTTAGAGACCTGGCTAGAAGTATTGCAAATGAATCAATGATCTGGATGGATGGATGGATGGATGGATGGATGGATGGATGGATGGATGGATGGATGGATGGATGGATGGAGAATGGATGGAAGAATAGATGGAAGAATGGATTAATCAATCAATCAATCAATCAATTAATCCATCCATCCATCCATCCATCTACCTATCCATCCACCAACCCACCCACCCACACATCCATCCACCCACCCACCCATCTACCTATCCATCCATCTATCCATCCATCCATCTATCCATCCATCCATCTACCCACCGACCCATCCATCCATCCATCCATCCATCCATCCATCCATCCATCCATCTTTATTTATTGAGAACTCATGATGATTCTGGGCAGCTTGTAGAATTAAATTCCCAAATATAAAACCCAAGAATCCCAGTAATTATTGCTGATAATAAATTGGTGGGCGGGGTCAGTGGGATTTGGGGGTTCTCCGAACTGCACAGAATCTTAGCTAGAGGTTCTCCTGAACCCCTGAGAACCCTCAGCAGCCAAAAGGAACCCTGCCCAAAAGGAATCCAAACGCAGATACCCCCACCTGCCTCGGTGCTAAAATGCGCTTCCCGTTATTAGCTTTTCCAATGCCCTTGGCGAGCCTTGAATTTTGAAATTCCGCCGAACGGCATCCGATAATAATATCTTTGCACACAGAAAGACCCTCCGGGGAACGAAGCAAGCAGGAATGAAGCTTTGTTTAAGAAAGAAAGAAAGAGGAAGTACCTGACATTCAAAAGCCGTTTATGACACATTATCCGTGGTTTTCATATAGAGGCGCTCTTCCGTGAAAGGTAACGCAGCATCGTTGTTAAAAGTTTCTTCCATGCAGACCGATAATAAGATGGCCTTGCAGGAGATTATTCGGGGCAGATGCGTATTCAGTGATACACTGAGCTTTGGCATAATGGATTAATTGCTGTTTGCATTCGGCCAAGGGGGTGCATCCTTTTTTGCATAAAACCAAAAAGATGATTGTGTTTATTTATTTGTAACCCACTTTTATTGTTTTTACAAATGTCTTAAGGTGGCGGACAACATATCTTCCTTCTCCTATTTCCCCCACAACAACCCCGTGAGGTGGGTTGGCTTGGGAGAGAAGGACTAGTCCAAAATCACCCAACCATTTTTTTTTTGTGCCTAAAGTGGGACTAGAACTCACAGTCTCCTGGTGATTGGCCCAAAGTCACCCAGGCAGCTTTTAGTCTAAGGCGGGACTAGAACTCACAGGCACCTGGTGATTGGACCAAAGTCACCCAGCTGGCTTTCATGATTAAGTGAGACTAGAATTCACTGTCTCCTGCTGATTGCTCCATGCTTAAGGTGAAACTAAAACTCACAGTCTCCTGGTGATTGGTTGAAAGTCACCCAGCCAACCTTCATGCCTAAAACAGGAGTAGAACTCGCCATCTCCTGATGATTGGCCCAAAGGTGAGTGAGTCAAGAATTTCTTATTTCATACAAAACTACAAACCATAAAGGGATTCGTTCACACGGCACACCACTACAGGTAGTCCTTGACTTACAACTATTCATTTAGTGACCGTTCAAGGTTACAACGGCACTGAAAACCGTGACTTATGACCGTTTTCCACATCTGTGACCGTTGCAGCATCCCCATGATCACGTGATCAAAATTCAAAGGCTCGGCAACTGATCCATACTTATGACGGTTGCTGGGTCCCAAGGTCATGTGATCTCCTTTTGTGACTTTCTGACAAGCAAAGTCAATGGGGAAGCCCGATTCACTTAGCAACCGGGTCACTCACTCATCAACTGCAGTGATTCACTTAACAACGCTGGCAAGAAAGGTTGCAAAATGGGGCAAAACTCACATAACAAAATGTCCCTGAGGCGGGACTACCTTAATGACAGAAAGTTGGGCCTCAATTATGGTCGTAAATCGAGGACTACCTGTATAAATATTCTAAGCCACTCAGAATCTTTTTAAAGTAAGGCAGCCTTAGAGATCCAAGAAATAAATTTTTTAAAAATGTCTGAATGCAAAGGAGTTCAACCAAACATACACTCTCTTCCTACGATTAGGAAACAATCTGCAGCGAATTTCTCTCTTAATGCACCAGGAGGCTTAGTCCAATCATTTCCAGTTTTTTGACAGCATTTTTCAAACCAGAACACATAAAAAAAAAAAAAAAAGGAGCTTGCTAATGCCGCTTTCCAGATCCTTTGCAATAAGTAGATAAGCAAATAAATTTTGGTAGGTATTTTTTTTTTAATCTCTCTAAAGCTGCGCTGGAATTAAAGAGCTAATGAGACCCAAAAAATTTGGAATAAAGGCATTTCCTTCATTCCCACCACAGAACTATGTTAAATGCAGATTTCATGCAGGAAAGCCAGATTAAGCTACTGAAGATCAGCAGTAATTTGTCAAGGCCTAAAAATCCTTTCTTTTTTTTTCTTTGGAAGTCTTTTCACCCACCTCAAATAAACACAGAATTCCTCAAACCTCAATCCTTACCCTGACTTGTCCATCATTATTCCAATCATTACAAGTGTCCAGACTTAACATGTTTTCAGAAAATCTTGGCTTAATGCTATGGGTGAACCTAGTGTAGGAATTTAGCATCCACCCCTGTCCTAGAAGAATGAAATATGCTAGGAAATATTTAAAAAGCAGAATATTATACCGCCCTGGATGAGAAAAGGAGAAACATGCTCTTAGAAAGCAGCCCCCACCTTTGCTAATAGCTCCAGAAAGACTGGGCCATCCTATCTACAAGACAAAAGTCTGGGCCAGCTTATCTACAAGACAAAAGACCTTCATCCTCAGGACATAATAGGATTAGCCGTCTACCCATCTCACCACATGGCATCTGGGAAGATTACATCACCCAGCAAGATTCAACCAAGCCTCAGACTCAAGACAACCTACAAAGTTAGTTATTCCTGCATGGCCCCATGGGAGTCTGACAACCAATCAGAGTACATTTCTTTCACGGAAACAGGAAGCAAGTTCAAAGCCCAAGAGAGGATATAAATATATCTCACTCTCCACTCCATGTGGTCAGCTACCCAGGACTTCAAACCATGTGGTCCTATCCACCATCAAACCATCTTTCCAAATAGCCCCCATGTTTCCAGTGCCTTTCTAAACCCAGATGGACATTTCTTCCAACACTTCTTCTCTAGGGTTTGTTTGTTTGTTTTTTAATTATCCTGCCTTTATTATTTTTATCAACAAGGCAGCATACATACCTAATACTCCTCTTTTCCCCACAACAACCCTACAGGATGGGTTTGGCTTGGAGAGAGAGAGACTGGACCAAAATCACCCAGCCATCTTTCATGCCTAAAGCGGCATTAGAACTCACCGTCTCCTGGTGATTGGTCCAAAGTCACCTAGTTGGCTTTATTTATTTTATTTATTTATTTATTTATTGAATTTCTATACCGTCCTTCTCCCAAAGGACTCAGGGTGGTGAACAGATTAAGATTTTATATACATATAAATATTTTATAAACAGTAAATAATAAATTAAGTCAACTTGGTGTATCTACTAAGACCTTGGTATAGAATTTTGATGTTTATGCTAGCCCTGCTTGTTGAAATAGAAAGGCTTTCATGACTAAGGTGGGATTAGAACTCACCATCTCCTGGTGATTGGTCCAAAGTCATCCAGTTGGCTTTCATGACTAAGGTGGGATTAGAACTCACCGTCTCCTGGTGATTGGTCCAAAGTCACCCAGTTGGCTTTAATGACTAAGGCAAGACTAGAACTCACCGTCTCCTGGTGATTGGTCCAAAGTCATCCAACTGGCTTTCATGACTAAAGTGGGATTAGAACTCACCATCTCCTGGTGATTGATCCAAAGTCACCCGGCTGGCTTTAATGACTAAGGCAGGACTAGAACTCACTGTCTCCTTGTGATTGGCCCAAAGTCATCTAACTAGCTTTGATGACTAAGACGGGACTAGAACTCATCATTTCCTGGTGATTGGCCCAAAGTCACCCAGCCAGTTTTCATGCCTAAGGCAGAACTAGAATTCACAAGCACTGTTTCGAGCCTGGTGTTTTAACCACTAGACCAAGGTGGGTCTATGCTATACATTTCTTGAAACGAAAACGACTACAAAACCCATCACCTGAGCCTTTTCTGGGGACTTTGCCCCCAAAGACCATCTACGTTTTGCCCTCCGTTCAGAAAAGCAGGGCGAAGAAAACAATTCATCCCTTTCAATTAAACCTGTCAAGTAATTAAAGCTGTTTTAGTTCATTAAAGTTGGTAATTGATTAATCGATCAATTCATCAACACTTTTTTTATAAAAAAAAAAACCATGACCGCCGTATTTTAATGGACTTCCAGAGGATTCGTTCAATAGTCCCTACACATCAGGGACTCCCTGTGGCCTTCCGAAGAGAAGCTCACCTCCTGACCTCCCTCTTTTCATTCTCAAATTGGGAACAAGCCATCGACAGAGATGACCAGAAGGCAAAATCACAAAACGGCGTCTCGCTTACTGCGGCCATATCATACAGGGGAATTCACTGGAAGAATTGTTTGGAAGACTTAGTGGTCAAAGGAAACCAGGCCGCCAAAGAACACAGTAGCTGGACATCATCCAAGCTGACACCAGCCAGAGCAGAACAACTCAAAGCAATAGTGCAAAATTGGAAGAAGTGGAGAGACTGGCCCAGAAATAGCCAAGAATCGGACATGCCTGACTAAAGGGGTGACAACTTCTCCTTCTTCTTCTCCTCTTCTTCTCCTCCTCCTCCTCCTTTTCTCCTTCTCCTCCTCCTCCTCCCATCTAACACTGATGATGTTATTTAGCTGCTGCTTCTTCTCCTTCTCCTTCTTCTCCTTCTACTTCTTCCCCTTCTCCTCCTCCTCCTCCTTCTTCCCCTTCTCCTTCTCCTCCTCCTCCTTCTTCTTCCCCTTCTCCTCCTCCTCCTCCTCCTCCTTCTTCTTCTTCCCCTTCTCCTCCTCCTCCTCCTTCCCCTTCTCCTCCTTCTTCCTTCACCCTCTCCCTCATCTTCCTACTTCTCCCCCTCCTCCTCCTCCTCCTCCTTCTTCCCCTTCTCCTCCTCCTCCTCCTCTTCTCCCATCTAACACTGATGATGTTACTTAGATGGGTAATGAAATGTCTGTAAGAAAGCAACCAAGCTCAGAGAGCACCAGGGACCTTATAGTCCTCCTCCATCACCTCCTCCTCCTCCTCCTCCTCCTCCACCTCCTCCTCTCTTCCCATCTAACACTGATGATGTTACTTAGATGGGTAATGAAATGTCTGTAAGAAAGCAACCAAGCTCAGAGAGCACCAGGGACCTTATAGTCCTCCTCCATCACCTCCTCCTCCTCCTCCTCCTCCTCCTCCTCCTCCTCCTCCTCCTCCACCTCCTCCTCCTCTCTTCCCATCTAACACTGATGATGTTACTTAGCTGCTTCTTCTTCTTCTTCTTCTTCTTCTTCTTCTTCTTCTTCTTCTTCTTCTTCTTCTTCTTCTTCTTCTTCTTCTTCTTCTTCTTCCTACTTTTCCCCCTCCTCTTCCTCCTCCTCTTTCTTCTTCCCACAAGGGTTGAATTCTGGAGGCCCCCCTACTGACTTGGAAGGAGATATGCATGCTCGCTTCTCCATCCCCTCAGCTCTCCTAGTTCATCTGGAAGATCTTAGTCGGGGACCATCAAACTCAGCCTAACATACTTTCCATCTTCCGCAGGATCAAACACTCTGGGGACAATCCATCCCTTTCAATAAGAAGACTAACTTCGGCAAAGGGTAGACGGTACGGATGTGGATGGAATTCCTTGGAGGAGATTAACTTCAGTATATCGGCCTCATCTACACAACCACCTTGTCTTGACACTGGGATGGCCTGCTAACCAGCGGCGGGATTCACATAACTTATCTACCAGCTCGCCCAGCACCGAAAATGTGATTGTGCGCTCACATGTGCCCTATTCAGCATGCTGACGGCCTTCTGGGTTATGCGCTTTTCTCCCACGGGCGGCTTGCGTGCATATGCACGGCTTGAAAATGTAAATAAATGGGGTGGCTTAGCGCCAGGTCACTACTGCCGGTTCTCCTGAATCGGCCTGAACCGGCTGAATGCCACCTCTAGTGCAAACCACCTCGGGTGGCCATCTCATTGTCAGCCTGAAAGCCGAGTTTTCATTGAAAATGGAACAACGCTTCCTTTGTGGACATTTTGATTCGCCTGGGAGTATCCCGCAGGCAATGGTGGCGGTTAAAAATTCAAGATGGTGATCACCGTGATGTAATAAAAACCCCGCCCCTTCTCCACGCAACACGAGAAGAGGGATGGAGCTTTGATCTCCAAGAGTTTTGGCAGCCATCCAGTGGTCGGTTGCACCGGTTCTATAGAACCAGTAGTAAAACTAGCGGGAGGCTCCACCCACCGAGCCCGACGTCATCAAAATGCTTCTGTGCATGCACAGAAGCTTCCGCGCTTGTGCAGGAGAGTGCGCGAGAGAGAGCGCGAAGTTAGCGCGCGCAGCCCCGCTGCAAACTAAGTAGAATCCATCCCTGCAGCCATCGTGACATTTTAGCTCACTTTTTTTTTTTTACAGTAACAGAGTCGGAAGGGACGTTGGAGGTCATCTAGTCCAACCCCCTGCTCACGGAGGAGACGGGATTCGAACTGCCGACCTTTCTGATCGACAAGCTCAGCGTCTTAGCCGCTGAGCCACCAAGTCGGTTCTACTCGGTTCAAACTCGCTCAGAAGGGATCTAACACAATTTCCGAGCGCCGCAGGTTTCCTTGCAGACCGCAAACAGTGGTGTCATTTTTAAAGCTGCCAAATTTTGCTCGCATTATTAGGAGACAGATGGTAAAACATGAGAAGCGTTCTTCCAGGCAGATTAGAAGCGAGCGACCCGACCACGAAATCTTGTCTGATTGTTGACGTTTTTGCTATTTTAATCTCTTTTTACAACTCGTTTTTTTTTTCTCCTACACCTTTGCTTTCTGACCACAGAATGCAATAAAAAAATATTTTGGATTGATGTCCCACATCACATTTATTTAATGATCTAGAAACTCACTATTTTATAATTTTATTCACAATATATTTTTTACAATTTAGCTGTTAAGCTTTAGGTATCTAACCTTCGGGGTACAGGAGTGGCAAACACAATTTCATTGAGGGCTGCATCAGGCTTATTTGACCTTGGGGGCAGGGGGCGTGGCCAGGGGGCGTGGCCAACTCGACATTACTCGTGTTGGGGAGATTGTGGTTCCCGAGCTCCGTTTTTGGCTGTGACGGCCTCCTGCAACCCTCTGCCAGCGAAAACGGAGCTCGGCCTCCTGAGCTCCATCTTTTCTGGCAGACGCATTGCAGGCTGATCCTTTACTGTTTTCAGGGTGACCCCATGGGCCAGATCTAAGCACCCCATGGGCTGGATCTGGCCCCCGGGCCTTGAGTTTGACTCCCCTGTTCTAGCATATGTATACTGGGACTCCACCCACCCTTTAATAAATTCTATTATGCTATATAATAGCATAATAGAATTTATTGACATCGCGGTACCAGGAGACGCCAGAGTTGAAGAAAAAGAACTGGAAAAAAAATCACAAAATATCGTGACCTGGCCATCGAAACTACACGGCTATGGATGAAACATGTCACAGTGATACCCACTGTCATCGGATCACTTGGTACCTTGTCCAAGAATTTCACAAAAGACTTCAGAAAATTGCAGCTTCCTGCAATAACACTAGTGGAACTGCAAAAAAACTGTGCTACTTGGAACATCATATGTTTTAAGAAGTTACTTGGTTGATACCTAGGATGCTGGCAGCAATCCGTATGAGCCATTAGTAACAGTCAATCGTATTTGTGATGCATTTTTAAATGTCCAATTGACTGAGTTTCATGTTTAATGAATAAAAGAGATAATAATATTGTTTACTTATATATAATCATAGTTTTTCCTCATTTCCTTGTACATAGTAATA
This sequence comes from Masticophis lateralis, assembly GCA_030761175.1. NCBI lineage: Eukaryota > Metazoa > Chordata > Lepidosauria > Squamata > Colubridae > Masticophis > Masticophis lateralis. The sequence continues at coordinate 4,661,091 of JAUDYJ010000006.1, read as the reverse complement.
ATCTTTTCTAATTTCTACTTCTACTATTTAACCACTGATAAAACAAATCCCATGTTGAGAAATATTCCGTTTCTCCCTTGTTCTTTATTTTTAGCGTCAAATCTATCCATCTCTGCAGTCTAATATCTTTCTGATTATTTTTTTTTTATTGAAAATTTTAAGAAAATTTTTACATACATTTCCCCTTCCCCCTCCCTCTCCCCCTTCCCACCTCCCCCCACCCCACTTCCCAGAGCAAAATACAGGGTATAGCATTTAACAATCATAAACTAATATAAGCTAATAATCTATAGACTTCTATCACCCTCTTGAACCTCCCTTTTATTAAACTAACTTTAAGTACTTTATAAACTCTCTTTATTCATTCTTTATTCATAAGCTATTTGTAATTTTTTAGTCCGATATTTGCCTTGAATATACTCTGTCCATCTTTTCCATTCCAACATAAATGTTTCATTTGAATGATCTTTTAGATATGCTGAAATTTTCGCCATCTCTGCTAAATTTACTGCTTTTAATGTCCATTCTTCAATAGATGGTAGATCTTCCTTCTTCCAGTACTGCGCCACCAAAAGTCTTGCTGCAGTTATTAAGTTCAAAATCAAATTAGTTTCTATAACCATACAGTCTTTTATAATACCTAACAAAAACAGCTGTGGAGTAAATTTTATCCATTTTTTAAGAATATTTGATTATATTCTCATCTGTAGGATCATTTCTGACCTTCCCAACCGGTTTCGGAAAAGCAGAGTCAAGGGGGGGGGGGGAGAACCGGATTTGCTTAACGACCTCATGATTCGCTTAACAACCCCAGTGATTTTCGTAACAACTGTGTGTGTAGGAAGGGGGGAGTCATAATATGGGGCAAAGCTCCCTGCCTTGTTTAGCAGTGGAAATGTTGGACGCAATTGCGGGCGTAAATCGAGGACCCAATTCCGCCTCGACGGACCAACTGACCCCTTCTTCTAAATTCCCTCCCAGTTTAATGGTGGAACTCTATTTCCGTTGGAAAAGTCCTTAAAAAGCGTGCAGTTGCTTAGTTTACGGTTCAAAGTAATGTGTCCGTTTAAAATAGAATTTGTGGCCAACGTAGCATCTTGTACGAACGGATCTTCTGCTTTGGTGGGAACAGGAGGAGGAATCGATGCACAGGGCCTTTTTGAAAGATTCATACAGCAATTAAACGTCCTTCTAATTAGATCCCATTTCCTTTTTATCCTTTTAATTACGCTCGGTAATGGGAACAATGCTTCATTTGCCTCGGCTAAGATCAATCAGCTCTTCGCTCGCCAAAATGACGCATCAAAAGCCAACTCAACGGAGAGTTGAGTTATTAACTTAGTGTACTAACTTATTTATTAGGCTTCTTTTGCCACCCAACTTGCCTAAAAGCCACTGTGGGCAGCTTACAAAGGTTAAAATAAATGCACACCTGGGGGAATAAAGGTAAGACAGAGTTAAGAGGAGACCCGGTAGATCTCCAAGGCAGAAACTAGACGCAATCCAAGGATGAAACCGCAACAATCTGGAAAGATGTTATTCTGAGATGCACTTGGTGCTCTCTGGCCTGGCTTGTTTTCTTGAAGATGTTTCATGACTCAACTAGGTAACATCATCAGTGATAGAAAGGTGTGAAGAGGAAGAGGAGGAAGGCAGGAGAAGGATTGAAGGGGAGGAGAAGGAGGAGGAGGAGGAGGAGGAGGAGGAGGAGGAGGAGGAGGAGGAGGAGGAGGAGGAGGAGGAGGAAGAGAAAAACTGTGGGATCCTGCGGGGGTATCTGAGCCTGCTTGTTTTCTTGCAGACGTTAAATGACCCCACTAGATAACATTATCAGTACTGAAAAGAAGTGAGGTTTCTCTCTGTTTATATACAGAATATATAAACAGTTGCTTGTCCTGCCAGTTTGATCATTTATCTGAGTTCGTAGTTCTTTCATTGGGGTATACAAAATATAATATGCTCCACGGTCTCTTCCAATTCAATTCAATTTTATTTTATTTTATTTTTAATAAGCCCAGTGATGGCATAACATCTTCCCAGTAACTTCCCGGCAAGAGAAGTCAATAGACTTTGAGAAGACTTGAACCTTGGGCGCTATCTAACAAAATGAAATTCAACGGTGAAACAAGTAAGGTTCTACATTTAGGCAAGAAAAACCAAAATGCACACGTGCAGTATAGGTGAGATCTCGCTCAATGGTAGCTGTGAGAGGGATCTTGGAGTCCTAGTGGACAACCATTTAGATAGGAGCCAGCGGTGTGCAACAGCTGCCAAAAAAGCCAACTCAGTTCTAGGCTGCATAAACAGAGGGATAGAATCAAGATCACATGAAGTGTTAATACCACTTTATAAGGCCTTGGTAAGGCCACACTTGGAATTCTGCATCTAATTTTGGTCACCACACTATAAAAAAGATGCTGAGACTCTAGAAAGAGTGCAGAGAAGAGCAACCAAGATGATTAGGGGACTGGAGGCTAAAGCATATGAAGAACGGTTGCAGGAACTGGGTATGTCTAGTTTAATGAAAAGAAGGACTAGGGGAGACATGATAGCAATATTCCAATATCTCAGGGGCTGCCCCAAAGAAGAGGCAGTCAAGCTATTCTCCAAAGCACCTGAGGTTAGAACAAGAATCAATGGATGGAAACTCATCAAGGAGAGAAGCAACTTAAAACTAAGGAGAAATTTTCTGACCGTGAGAACAATTAACCAGTGGAACTCCTTGCCTCCAGAAGTTGTGAAGGCTCCAACAACACTTGAAGTTTTTAAGATGTTGGATAACCATTTGTCTGAAGTGGCGGAAGGTGCGTAAGTCCTGCAGTCTCCTTCAGGAGCTTGTTCCAGATGGCGGGTGCCCCCACAGAGAAGGCTCTCCCCCTGGGGGCCACCAGTCGACACTGTTTGGCCGATGGCACCCTGAAGAGCCCCCCTCTATGGGAGCGAACTGGACAGTGAGAGGCTATTGGTGGCAGAAGGCGGTCCCGTAAGTACCCTGGTCCTAAGCCATGGAGCGCTCTGAAGGTGGTAACCAAAACCTTGAAGTGGAAGACCACCTGGAAGACTACCGGGAGCCAGTGCAGCTCGCGCAGGAGGAGAGTCACATGGGAGCGCCACGTCACTCCCCATAACCACCTGCGCGGCTGCATTCTGGACCAGCTGGAGCCTCCGTGTGTCCTCAAGGGGAGTCCCATGTAGAGAGCATTACAGTAGTCCAGGCGTGAGGTGACAAGGGCATGAGTGACCATGAGTAACGAGTCCTGATCCAGAACTTAGAACTACGGAGAAATTTCCTGACAGTTAGAACAATTCACCAGTGGAACAACTTGCCTCCAGAAGTTGTAAATGCTCCAATATTGGAAGTTTTTAAGAAGAGATGAGACAACCATTTGTCTGAAATGGTATAGGGTTTCTTGCCTAAGAAGGGGGTTGGACTAGAAGACCTCCAGGGTCCCTTCCAGCTCTGTTATTCTAACTTTGTAGTTTGGGGCAAATTGCTATAATCTCAACTCTGATATTCTGCTGAATATCCAGTTTTTTTTAAAAAAGTAAGAAAACTTCAAAGGGGCCCTGCTGGCTTTTGTTCAGCAGAGGTATCCTCAGTTTACAACCACGACTGGGCCCAAAATTTCTGTTCCTAAGCAAGACCAAGGCCATCATTACTGTGTTCGGTTAACACACACACACACGGTCCAAAAAGTAATCAAATTAAGGTTAAAGAGATTATTCTGCCGTGGCCTAATCGGCTAAGGCAGCGTCTTGAGTTCCCCCCACTCTGTAGGCTGTGATTTTGCACAGAGTCTAATCCAGCGACCAAATTAATTTGTTTTTCTGTGTTCATGCAATCCGTTTAATCAGAAACCAGCTCGGGGGACTTAGTAAACACCCACTAACCCAAACACAGACACAGACACACACACGGGCAGATTTAACCCGGAATTCTCTAGGGAAATAATCGTAGATGTGGGTCACTCTTCTTTCCTCGGAGTTTGGGAAATCACGTTGTCTCTACTGCGGTGTTATCAGTTTTAATCTGTCCGCCGTATTTGGAGTTTATAGGTTGCCGGATGTCAGACGTGATTAGAGCAGCGAGCAGCTTAGCAAAATGAAAGGAACGCATGGAGGATTAGACTAACCGAGATGAAAGCTAATCAAACACAACATGCGGTTTGTAAGACGTACAGCTTCACCTGTCCTGGTTAAGTAGATGGTCCAGGCATTGTGTGACATATAAAACCAAAAAAATCAGGTAGCCATCTTGCCTTTTCTGACTCTGCTCCCTACACAACCCTGCAGCCTTTCTCATTCAACCCTTCTCCTGACCGTCTGAAGTTTGCAGCTCCCCAAAATCTGGTCTGCTGACTCTCAATAGTCACCCTGGGAGCTTCTCCATAAGAACCGACAGGATAAGTTTAACGGAATAACAGAATTGGAAGGGACCTTGGAGGTCTTCTAGACCAACCCCTTGCACAAGGAGGAGAGACCTTCTATCCTTCTGGACAAATGGCTGTCCAATCTCTTCTTCAAACTCTCCAGTGATGGAGCACTCGCAACTTCTGGAGGCAAGGAGTTCCACTGGTTAATTATTCACACTGTCAGGAAATTTCTCCTTAGTTCTAAGCTGCTTCCCTCCTTGATTAGTTTCCATCCGTTGCCTCTTGTCCTGCCTTCTGGTGCTCCCAAGCAAGGTCTCCAACCTTGGCAACTTTATCGCTTGTGGACTTCAATTCCCAGAATTCCTCAGCCAGCATGTGCTGAGGAATTCTGGGAGTTGAAGTCCACAAGCAGTGAAGTTGCCAAGGTTGGAGACCCCTGCTCTGGAGAATAGGTGGACACCCCTCTTCTTTGTGGCAGGGTTCTGCATTTATTAAGGGATGTGGTGGCTCAGTGGCTAAGACGCTGAGTTTGTCGATCAGAAAGGTCGGCAGTTCAGCGGTTCGAATCCCTAGTGCCGCGTAATGGGGTGAGCTCCCGTTCCTTGTCCCAGCTTCTGCCAACCTAGCAGTTCGAAAGCACGTAAAAAAAACAAGTAGAAAAATAGGGACCCCCTTTGGTGGGAAGGTAAAAGCATTCCATGCACCTTTGGCGTTTAGTCATGCCGGCCACATGACCACAGAGAACGTCTTCGGACAGCGCTGGCTCTTTGCTGAAACGGAGATGAGCACCCGCCCCCTAGAGTCGGGAACGACTAGCACATATGTGCGAGGGGAACCTTTCCCTTTCCCTGCATTTATTCCTGCAAGTAGCCGGACTCTTCAGGTGATGGAGAAAATGCTTGCCTGGCGTTATTATTTCTTTAGCGTATGATGAGAACTTGACTAAGAGAAGTAAACCTATGCATACAATCGATGTAATTATATACTGTGTACCGCGGTAGCCTCATAACCGGTTGTCCAATTCAACTGCCTGCATGCAGTTCTTCTAAGGAAGCAGGAAACCTGCGCTGTGAGCAATCTTGCACAATAGGTTTAAAGGTTTGCATATCAGAACCACAATTGCAACAAGAGGGATCTTTCCCATGCCCACTGAGACAGGGCACAGAGCAATGGTGAAATGCAAATATTTTTACTACCGGTTCCGGACGTGGCTTGGTGGTCGTGGCACGATAAGGACACTACAAAATCTACATTGCCACCCCATTTGGAACCAGCCAGAAGGGGTATTGTCAGTTCTCCAAAGTATTTAACATTTCCGCTACCGGTTCTCCAGAACCGGTCAGAACCTGCTGGGTTTTAACCCTGGCACAGAGGCCCTTCATCCAGAGGAGTGGGATAACTTGCCGTAACCAACGCGCCACAGCTAATTCGCCACAGCCCACTCACCACGGCCTAATCACCATGGGACAACTTGCCATGGCCAACTCATCACGGCCAACTCGCCGCGGGACAATTCAACAATTCAAATTAATTATTTAAAACAGGGGTGTCAAACTCGATTTTATTGAGGGTCGCATCAGGGTTGTGTTTGACCTTAGGGGTGGGTGTGGGTGTGGCCAGGGGGGGCATGGCCAGCTCGACATCACTCATGTCGGGGGGCACCTGTGGTGGCCAGAGCATTCTGCCAGTGACAACAGGCCACCAAGCTCCGTTCTCAGCTGCGACGGCCTCCTGCAGCGAAAAGGGAGCTCACCGCCCTCTTGAGCTCTGTTTTCATTGGCAGAGGCACTGAGGGCCAGATCTAAGGACCCTGTGGTCCGGATCTGGCCCCTGGGCCTTGAGTTTGACTCCCCTGGTTTAAAATAATGAAAACATTATTTTAATTTTGGTCATTCACATTTCATTTTGTCCCTCCGGCATCCTTTCTTTAATGGTTCTCTTCCACTCTTTTCTTCGATATTAGTGTGACTCTTGACCAGCAGTCGGTTGGCCGTAGTGAGTTGCCTGCGGTGAGCGGTCGTAGTCCAGTTTCATCTAGACAGAGCGAGGCAGGTAAAAACCAGGTGGGTTGGTAGAGGGATCCCTTAACAGACAGGCCACGAGAAGGTTAGCTTGCCTGGGGTGATCAGATGGAAAGGGAAGAAGTTTGTGTGTCAAGGGAAGAAGGTGCCACTTCTGTCACAAATCCTGGAGGGGAGGAGGGAGGGGAGGGAGGGAGATGAGAGAAGGGAGGGAGGGGGAAAGGAGGGAGAGAGGGAGGGAAGAAGGAAGGAAGGAGGGAGGGAGAGAGATGAGAGAAGGAAGGAAGGAGGCAGGAAGGGAGGGAAGAAGGAAGGGAGGAAGGAGGAAGGGAGAAGAGAGAAGGGAGGGAGGGGCGAGGGAGGGAAAAAGGAAGGAATGAGGGAGGGAGATGAGAGAAGGGAGGGAGGGGGAGGAAGTGAAGAAGGGAGGGAGGGAGATGAGAGAAGGAAGGAAGGAAGGAAGGAGGCAGGAAGGAAGGGAGAGAGGGAGGGAGGGAAGAAGGAAGGAGGGAGGGAGATGAGAGAAGGAAGGAAGGAGACAGGAAGGAAGGGAGAGAGGGAGGGAGGGAAGGAAGGAAGGAAGGAAGGAAGGGAGATGAGAGAAGGTAGGGAGGGGGGAGGAAGGGAAAAAGGAAGGAATGAGGGAGGGAGGGAGGAGAGAAGGGAGGGAAGGGGAGAAAGGGTAAGGGAGGGAGGGAGGGAGATGAGAGAAGGAAGGAAGGAAGGAGGCAGGAAGGAAGGGAGAGAGGGAGGGAGGGAAGAAGGAAGGAAGGAGAGACGGAGGGAGATGAGAGAAGGAAGAAAGGAAGGAAGGAGGGAGGGAGAGAGGGAGGGAGGGAAGGAGGGAAGGAAGGAAGGAGAGAGGGAGGGCGAAAGGGAAAGTCTCTGTCTTAATCTATCTCCATTTCATGTACCTACCACATGGGTCCAGAAACAAACCAGAAATTCATGTCAAGAAACCTGCACCCATTCTGGCTATTTGGGGTTATTTTTCACCATAAAATAACTTTCCCTTTGTTTTTCTCCCCTTATTCTCCCACTCCTCCCCACCTCCCCATTTCCTTTGTTTTCCTCCCCCTTCTTTTCCTGAATTAAAACAAATACTCTGCGCCTGGCAGAAAATTGGCAACCGTCAAGTTTCCAGAGGCAGTGATTTCCCCCCACTCCCACCCTCTCGCTTCTAAGTCGCTTAATGGAATGCGTGTTTTTCCTTTCTTTTTCCTTTTCTGACATCGCTCGGGGCCCGGAGCTTGAAAATAACATAAAACAGCAGCAGGCGATGTACAGTCCGATTCCTTGGACCCTTATTTATGCCCAGCTGGACGGCCAAAGGATTTGGCACTCGATGGGTGGCAGAGGGTGAAACCTGAATATTTCGGTGATGGGTAGCTGGGGAATTCTGGGAGTTGAAGTTCCACTCATCTTAACGTTGCTGAAGAGATGAAGCACACTCAACTAAGGGTGGGATTCAGCCGGTTTAAACAAATCGGATGCTAATTGTACATCTGATTCGCCGAACCGGTAGTTCCAAGGACTCGCTGGCTCCACCAACCCCTCCCCTCCCAGGAGTCTCCACATGGCTCATTTTGGATGCCAGGTAAGTGCACGGAGGTTCTGGGTGGGCAAAAAATGGGCCTATCGGAAGTTCCAGAAGTCTGGAAACAGGCCTGTTTTCGGCCTCCAGAGAGTTTCCGGAATCCAGGGAAGGCTGTTTTTGTCCTCCCAGACGCTCAAGGAAAGCCTCCGGAGCTTGGGGAGGGCGAAAGCCCATCACCACCATGGTTCAGGAGGCTGAGTAGGCCACGCCTGTTGTGGCTCCAACTCTCGAGCCTGTATTATCAGCAGGAGAGGACTCCGAAAGCGAAGGAGAGGAGTTGGCAAGACCTCTCTCTCCAGGACCCTCCTCTCTGGCAATGCCTCCGGAGGACACCGAAGGCCAAGAGATAGGCCCAGGGCCAAGCACTTCCGAGCAGCCACAGGTGGACAGTAATGACAATGAGTCTTGGCTGGACCCTCGACAGCGTCGCAGAGATAAGCGCGCGCAGCAGAGGAAGAGGCGTGCCAGAGATTAGGCTGGACCACACCCCACAGGGTATAAAAGGGGGCGTGGTGGCCGTTCAAGCTCTGTGACGAGCAAAAACGGATATTGAACCAACCTCTCTGTGTTGCTGGAACTTTGGACTGAATTCTGACTAATCTCTTAGCTACTGTGATTCTGTTTTGATGTTCCGGACGGAGGGGAAACCCCTTCCTTGTAAGTAAAGACTATTGTCAGCCAGCTACTGGGTTGCTGCCAACTCTGTTATCCAAGAAACTCTTGTGTGCTGGCTTATTTAACTCTTGGCCGGTTAAATAAAACTGGGCACAGAACCGGTTGCTAAAATTTTTGAATCTCAGTGTTGTGCGAATGGAGCCAGAGGGTTTGAGATGAGTGACAGGAGGAAATCTTTGAAGGGAGCGTAGTTTTGAAAAACTAAGGCAGCTCAGGAAGCACATTGTACCTGAAAGCAGCCCTCGGCTTACGACCGACTCATGGCAATAGCCATTCACCGAGTCCTTATGTGACCACGTCCAATCTTATGACCTTTTTTGCCCTGGTCATTAAGTGAATTCCGCTTTCCCCCATTGATCTATTTTTTCGGAAGATCGCAGATGGGGATCCCATGATCCTGGGACCATGATCGCCGCAACGTCGTACAGGCAGGTAGTCCTCGACTTACAAGAGTTCGTTTAGTGACTGTGATCAAAGTTACAATAGCACTGAAAGAAGTGACTTCATTTTTCACACTGATACCTTGGGGTTACGTGAGTGACTCGGGTTTATGACGGTTTGCAGTTTGTCTTGGGGTCACGCGATCCCCTTCTGACAAGCAATGTCAAGCAAAGGAAAGCCAGATTCATTTAACAACCGGGTTACTAATTTAACACCTGCAGTGATTCACTTAACAACCGTGGCAGAAAAAGTCGTAAAATGGGGCAAAATTCACTTCACAAATGTTTCACTTAGCCACAGGAATTTTGGTCCACAATTGTGGCCGTCCCTGGATTGTGACCATAAGGATGCTGCAGCGGTCATAAGTGTGAGAACTGGTCATAAATATGGTACCATTTTTCAGAACTGTTGCAATTTTGGATGGCTGCTGAAAAAATGGTCATAAGATGAGGACCATTTGGACTTTGCATTCTTCAACTTGTGGGATTAAATTGGGCAACGCTCCCTGGATTTATTTTAATTTTTTTTATATACTGAAAAAATGTTGTTTTTCCTCCTCATTGAAAACCAATATTGTCTACACTGCAGGATTGTTTTTAGGAATTACTTTGCTCTACTTTTTAGAAAGTTCTTTGCATCTTGATTGGTACAGTGTAGGTTGGTAAAGAAGGCAAACTAGATTTCTGTCTGGCGTCATATTTTGCAGCAAAATTATGTTACGTCTTTATGGTCCTCATTTACTTAACGCATCAAATAAATATCAGAATACAAATATCATTTGTATTAATATTAGTTTTTATTTCTGCACGCCTACTTCCTGACTTACGACCACAATTGAGCCCTAAATTTCCGTTGCTAAGCAAGACAGTTAAGTGAGTTTTGCCTCGTTTTACAACATTGTTTGCCACGGTTGTTAAGGGAATCCCTGCAGCTGTGAAGTTAGAAACATGGTTGTTAAATGAGTCTGGCTTCCCCATTTGCTTGTCAGAAGGTCGCAAAAGGGGATCCCATGACCTTCAGACACAGCAGTGGTCATAAATATGAGTCAATTGCCGAGTGTCTGAATTCTGATCCCCTGACCACAGGGATTCTGGCACGGTTGTAGGTGTGAAAAATGGTAAATAATTTTTTTCAGTGCCGTTGTAACTTCGAATGGTCACTAAATGAACTGTTGTAAGTCAAGGACTACCTGCATTTCAAAACCTACTGTTCTGGCCCAGCTACGGACCTCAAAGAACACAGCACACACAAAGTTTGTACAAAACTTAAATTTACTAAAATGACTCAGTCTTTTCCAAACAAAGGTTGTTAATAAACTTCATTAACAGCCTACAAGAAACCAGAGATAAAGGAATCACAATCTTACGAAGGTTGGCAGAAAGCCCAGAAGCAATTTGCAGAGAAGGAGAGTGAACTAAGGTTGTTCCCTGCAAATTGCTTCAGTCGGTGTTCCTCCTTAAATAGGCTAAGAGAGCGGCCAATTAACCCCAAGCCTTACTCTCGAGGAGACCTCCTCCTGAGGAGCCACTCCTGCCTTTTGGCAGCTCTGCGCACCCGTGCATGGAGAAGAGGCTCCTCCTCTTCTTCCTCTTCACTTATGGGAGCTTCTGGAGGTTCTGAAGGCCCTGGCTGAATCCCCGCCTCTGGCACCACCTCTTCTCCAGCCTCCTCATTGTCTGACTCAGATGCCAGCTGCACAGGCTGCTGGCGCAACACCACACCAGCCTCCTCACTGTCTCCTCAATCAGCTACAATCCGCACAGGCCGCTGACGGGCCACAACACCTACGTGTTTTCACCTTCAGCCTGTCCTGTGAGCATTTTTATGTCTGTTTGTCATGTTTTCCCCCCAAGAACATAACGGATGGCACCGTGTTCCCTATTTTCCTGAGTGTGCTCATTTTCTTTTTGTGTGTGTGTGTGCAGGCTTCTCTCCAATAATGCATTTTGAAGTACAATAAAAATTGGCCAGTGGCATGGAAAACGGAGGAAAGTGGGCCGTTTTATACATGATATAACTCCTGCATTTTGATTCATGCCTCAGACTGAAGTTGCAAACTAAACAGATTTCTCTCCTGTAATTTCTTTCTGCAGGTATGGGCCAAGCGATGGGAACTGCAGGCAGAAAATTTGAATGTGTGTCTCTGAGAGAGAAAGAGAAGGAGGGGGGAAAGGGAGAGGGAGAAAGAAAGAAAGAAAGAGAGAAAGAAAGAAAGGAAGGAAGGAAGGAAGGAAGGAAGGAAGGGAGGGAGGGAGGGAGGGAGGGAGGGAGGGAGGGAGGCAGGGAAGGAGAGAAAGGAAGGAAGGAAGAAGAGGGAGGGAAAAAGAAAAAAAGGAGGGAGGGAGGGAGAGGAAGGAAGGAAGGGAAAGAAAGGAGGGAGGGAGAGAGAGGGGAAGGAAGGAAGGGGAGGGAGGGAAAGGAAGGAAGGAAGGAAAGGAAGGAAGGAAGGAAGGAAGGAAGGAAGGAAGGAAGGAAGGAAGGGGAGAGGGAGAGAAAAGAAGGAAGGAAGAGAAAGGAGGGTGGGAGGGAAAGGGAAGGAAGGAAGGGAGGAAGGAAGGAAGAAAAGGAGAGAGGGAGAGGGAGAGAAAGGAAGGAAGGAAGGAAGAAAAAGAAAGAAAGAAGGGAAGGAGGGAGAGGGAGAGAAAGGAAGGAAGGAAGCAAAAGAAGGAAGCAAAAGAAGGAAGGAAGGAAGGAAGGAAGGAAGGAAGGAAGGAAGGAAGGAAGGAAGGAAGAAAGAAAGAAAGAAAGAAAGAAAGAAAGAAAGAAAGAAAGAAAGAAAGAAAGAAAGAAAGAAAGAAAGAAAGAAAGAAAGAGATCAGAGGGACATCCTTGGCAGTGTTTCTCCTTGCCGGCTGGGGAATTCTAGGAGTTGAAGTCCATATATCTTCACAAATGTCATACATTGCAAAATGGTGATCCTGAGTACAGGTAGTCCTTGGTTTACAACCGTTCATTTAGTGACAGTTTGAAGTTACAACAGCACTGAAGAAAGTGACTTACGACCGACTTTCACGCCTACATTACAACCACTGCAGCCTTCCCACGGTCGCCTGATCGAAACTTGGACACTTGGCAAGTGGCTCGTACTTACGACGGTTGCAATATCCCGGGGTCACGTGATCTCCTCCCGCGACCTTCTGACAAGCAAAGTCAAGCAAAGGGAAGCCAGATTCACTTAACAATGATATTGCTAACTTCACACCTGCAGGGATTTGCTTACTGGCAAGAAAGGTCGTAAAATGGAGCAAAACTCACTTAGCGATAGAAATGTTGGACTCCATTGCGGTCGTAAATCGAGGACCACTTGAATTTCCAGTCTCTGTCAAAACAATGCCCAGAGCGAACCATCAATCCCCTTAATGATTCCAGCGTGCATTTAAACAACGGCTGCACAACAAGTTGTAAACACGGGTCCGGTCACTGTATGACTGTCACAACTTGCAACCGTCCTCGTCCGACTCAGTCATAGTCGTAAGTCAAGGATTTCCTGCATTATGACTCTGCCAGCAAAGCCGGGGAAACACAATTTCCAAATGGGCGGCTTTAGAACCCGAAATCATTAATAAATATTTTACAAAAGTTGCTGGGCAGAGCCAGGAGATCAATCCTGCCCTCACTTGAAACATTGGTCCTGATCGATATTATTAAGAGATCACCAGGCCTAGAGGAGGCAGATTTTCTGCTCAATTAAGAGCAGGAAGATGAATTTAAGAAAGAAATGAAAACAGATGTTCTCAGCATAATTTTCATTCCTGTGTTATTGGGGAGGGGGGAAAAACCTGTAAGAGACAACTTCTGAATTTATTTTCATCCTGAGTGCGATCTCTAATTTTTTTTTTCCTCCCTTCTTGCTTGGCTTCACATGGACAAGATGGACTTACAGAATAACAGAAGGTCTTAAGCAGAAGACCCAGTGGTGGGATTCAAGTAATTTAACAACCGGTTCTCTGCCCTAATGATTTCTTCCAACAACCAGTTTGCCAAACTGCTCAGAAAGTTAACAACCGGTTCTCCCGAAGTGGTGAGAACTGGCTGAATCCCACCACTGAGAAAACCCTATACCGTTCCAGACAAATGTTGTCCAATGTCCTCTTGAAAACCTCCAGTGTTGGACCACCCACAACTTCTGGTGGCAAGTTGTTCCACTGGTTAATTGTTCTCACTGTCAAGAAATTTTCTCCTGAGTTCTAGGTTGCTTCTCTCCTTGATGAGTTTCCGTCCATTGCTTCTTGTCCTGTCTTTGGAGAATAGCTTGACCCCTGTTCTCTGGGGCAGTCCCTGGATAGCTCAGCAGACTAAAGCATTGTAATTAACTCCAGCTGCTTGCAATTACTGTAAGTTCGAATCTCACCAGGCTCAAGGTTGACACAGCCTTCCATCCTTTCTAAGGTGGGTAAATTGAGGACCCAGTTTGTGGGGACAATAAGCTGACTTTGTATAAAATATACAAAAGTATGAAGGCTATTGCTTAACGCATTGTAAGCCACCCTGAGTCTCCGGAGAAGGGCGGCATATAAATCAAATTAAAAAAAGAAGAAGGAAGGAAGGAGGGAGGGAGGGAGGGAGGGAGGGAGGGAGGGAGGAAGGAAGGAAGGAAGGAAGGAAGGAAGGAAGAAGAAAGAAAGAAAGAAAGAAAGAAAGAAAGAAAGAAAGAAAGAAAGAAAGAAAGAAAGAAAGAAAGAAAGAAAGAAAGAAAGAAAGAAAACATTCAGCTGTCTGCAATTACTGTAAGTTCGAATCTCACCAGGCTCAAGGTTGACTCAGCCTTCCTACTTTCTAAGGTAGGTCAAATGAGGACCCAGTTTGGGGGGCAATAAGCTGACTTTGTATAAATCTATACAAAAAGCATGAAGGCTATTGCTTAACGCATTGTAAGCCGCCCTGAGTCTCCGGAGAAGGGCGGCATATAAATCAAATAAAAAATAAATAAATACTGGAAGACAGTTACCATGTGGACTAATAATAGGGTTGGAGAGGACCTAGGACAGTGATGGCTAACCTTTTTGCCATCGCGTGCCGAAAGCAGGGGGGAAAGCGGTGGGATCACACGCACACGTGCCCACATCCATAATTTTATGCGCCCTGCCCCCGCTTGCTCCCCCCGCTTTTGGCACATGATGGCATGGTGGGCCCGGTAGGCCAACTTTTTGCTCTCCCCAGGCTCCAGAGCCTTTCTAGGAGCCTGGGGAGGGCAAAAACAGCCTTCACCATACACCCCAGAGGCCCTCCGGAGACCAGAAACAGTGTGTTTCCTGACTTCAGGTGGGCCCAGAAGGCCTGAAAATCAGCTCGTTGGCGCACGCATGCGTACCGGAGCTGAGCTCGCGTGCCCACCAATATGGCTCCACGTGCCACCTGTGGCACCCGTGCCTTAGGTTCACCATCACGGGCCTAGGAGGACTGAAAGATCTCCAAGGTTCCTCCCAACCTTATTATCCTATGTCGGTATATTCTTGGTTAACCAGTGGAATGGCTCCCCTTCAGAAGTTGTGGGTGCTTCATCGTTGGAGGCTTTTAAGAAGAAACTGGACAGCCTCTTGTGTGAAATGGTATAAGGGGTTGGACTAGAAGACCTTCAAGGTCCCGTCCAATCGTTATTCTCTATTGTCCTTCTCTTTGTTAGACTACACACACCTACTTCCATCCATTGCTCTTCGTTTGTTTGAGCCTCCAGACCCCTAATCATCTTTGTTGCTCTTCTCTGCACTCTTTTCAGAGCCTCGACATCTTCTTTATATGGTGGCAACCAAAACTGGATGCCATATCCCAAGTGTGGTCTCACCAAGGCATTATAGAGTGGTATCTATCAACCCTCCGCTTGATCTTGATTCTATCCCTCTGGGAATGCAGCCTAGGGTTCTTTTTGTCTAGAATGGGAATGGGAAGGGGGGGAGGAGAGGAGAGGAGAGGAGAGGAGAGGAGAGGAGAGGAGAGGAGAGGAGAGAACAGAAGGAGAGAGGGGGGAAGGAAGAATGGAAGGAGGAGAGGAGAGGAGAGGAGAGGAGAGGAGAGGAGGGAAGAAGAATGGAAGGAGAGAGGAGAGAAGAGAAGGAGAGAGGGAGAAGGAAGAAGAATGGAAGGATAGAGGAGAGAAGGAGAGAGGGGGGAAGGAAGAAGAATGGAAGGAGAGAGGAGAGGAGAGGACAGGAGAGGAGAGGAGAGGAGAGGAGAGGAGAGGAGAGGAGAGGAGAGGAGAGAAAGGAAGAAGGAAGAAGAATGGAAGGAGAGAGGAGAGAAGGAGAGAGGGGGGAAGGAAGAAGAATGGAAGGAGAGGAGAGAAGGAGAGAGAGGGAGGAGGAAGAAGAATGGAAGGAGAGAGGAGAGGAGAGAAGGAGAGAGGGGGGAAGGATGGAAGGAGAGAAGAGAGGAGAGGAGAGAAGGAGAGAGGGGGGAAGGAAGAAGAATGGAAGGAGAGAGGAAAGGAGAAGACTAGACTAGACTAGACTAGACTAGACTAGACTAGACTAGACTAGACTAGACTAGAATAGAATAGAATAGAATAGAATAGAATAGAATAGAATAGAATAGAATAGAATAGAATAGAATAGAATAGAATAGAATCACAGAGCTGGAAGGGACCTTGGAGGTCTTCTAGTCCAACCCCCTGCTTAGGCAGGAAACCCTACATCACTTCAGACAAACGGCTGTCCACTCTCTTCTTAAAAACTTCCAGCGTTGCAGCATTCACAACTTCTGGAGGCAAGTTGTTCCACTGATTAATTGTTCTCCCTGTCAGGAAATTCCTCCTTAGTCTACTCAAGCAGGCAGGACGCCAGAAATAGTGAGCCTCCACGTGTTTTGTGACGGGTTTGCCAAGGCAGGCCACGCACCCAAAGGACATCTTGATGACCCCCAAAGAAGCCAAAGAAAAGGCATTAATGAATGAATCAAGCAACAAGGAATTTCACTTGCATTTAAAAAAAAAAACAGATTGATTCCAAAGATCTCAGGCTGTTAACTTCTCCTGTAGGAAATAACCATCTTTCCAAGCAGTCTCCATGTCTCCAGTGTCTTTTTCCCCACTTGGAGCAGAACCTAGGAGGATATTTCTTCCAACACTCCGGTGCAAAGATTCAAGTTTCTTCAAGTTCTAATTGCCTGACCACCTTCCTCCAGCTCTCTAATTGCTAATTCAGAGGGAAGCTATTTCCAAAAGCTTGCTAATTAAAGGTTGCAGTGCTTCAAACTCTTGCTGCGCTCAGGAACCGCATGCTAACACAGTATTTGCATTGGTTAAATTCTATTCAAGGCCAGGGATTCCTGGACTTACGACCATGCAGCATTTCCATTGTAAATCATGATGGTTGTAAGTTGAGGAGGTCCCTCTCCCTCCCTCTACTCTCTTCCTCTCCCTCTTTCTCTCTCTTGAGATCCACTCAGAATCCCCCAGCTTCCTTTGGGAAATCCATTCCTTGACAGCTGCTGTCGGAAAGCCCTTCCTCCTAGGTTTCTCTCTGGGATCCGTCTGGCTTGGAGACGGCGGCTGGATTCACCGGCATGGGCACCGTACCCACTTTTCTGCCCAAACGCATTCCAAGCTGGCAGTCCTCATGAAACCAAAGCAAAGCTCTGGCACAAAGGAAGCAACTCAAACACTGCTCAGTAACAGCCGCCTGGAAGGAGACCAGATCCATATGAGTGAGCGGATCAGAAGGAAGACGCAGCAGCCTCAGCCATTTCTGCTGGCCAACTGGCCGGCAACGTAGAGAGTTGTCCAACTCCTGATTCCCAGATGCCAGCAGATCCCCAGCCCTCCTCTCTCTCCTCTCTCTCTCTCTCTTTCTCTCTCTCTTACTCCCTCTCATATCTCCCTCCTCTCTCTCTCCTTCACTCTCTCTCCTCTCTCTCTCTCCTTCACTCTCTCTCCTCTCTCTCTCCCTCCTCTCTCTCCTTCACTCTCTCCTCTCTCCTCTCTCTCTCCCTCCTCTCTCTCTCTTTCTCTCTCTCATATCTCTCCCCCTCTCTCTCCTTCACTCTCTCTCTCCTCTCTCCCTCCTCTCTCTCATATCTCTCTCTCATCTCTCTCCTCTCTCTCCTTCACTCTCTCCTCTCTCCTCTCTCTCTCCCTCCTCTCTCTCTCTTTCTCTCTCATATCTCTCTCATATCTCTCCCCTCTCTCTCTTTCACTCTCTCTCTCCTCTCTCTCCTCTCTCTCTCTTTCTCTCTCTCATATCTCTCTCTCATATCTCTCTCCTCTCTCTCCTTCACTCTCTCCTCTCTCTCTCCTCTCTCTCTCTTTCTCTCTCTCTCTCCTCTCTCTCTTCTCTCTCATATCTCTCTCCTCTCTCTCCCTCCTTCTCTCTCTCTCTCTTTCTCTCTCTCCTTTCTCTCCTCTCATATCTCTCTGCTCTTTCTCTCTCCTCTCTCACACACACAGAGGGGGGGCTCCTCACACTGCTAATGATCAAACAAACAAGCCAATGCCAGGGAGACCAGCCCCAGACCTTCTTTAGCACTGGAGCCACCAACCGGTGCCCAAGAGGGCTCCATCCACGTCATCGGAGCAGGCAAGAGGAGGAAAACAGGCAGGCCATGGGGAGAGCTGGCAAGGAGGTGGGGAGGTAGGATGCAAGGGAGGGGGGGCTTCTGGGAAGTCGGCATCTGGGGGGGAGATTGCAGGAAGCTGGAAACCCACCTCGTTCCTCCTTCCTCCCTTCTTCTGGATGATGTCTTGGGCATGGCTTCAGCCACGAGGCCTCCAGGCTGAAATTCCCTGAGGAGCTCATTATCATTATTATTATTATCATCATCTCCTCCTTCTCTCCATCACTTCCCTTCTTTCTCCTTCTCCTTCCTTCTTCCTTCAACCTCTTTAAGAAGAGGTTGGACAACCATTTGTTTGAAATGGGATAGGGTTTCCTGGTTGAGCAGAGGTTGGACTAGAAGACCTCCAAGGTCCCTTCCAACTCTGTTATTCTATTCTATTCTATTCTATTCTATTCTATTCTATTCTATTCTATTCTGTTTCTTATTCTATTCTATTCTATTCTATTCTATTCTATTCTATTCTATTCTATTCTATTCTATTCCATTCCATTCCATTCTTCCTGTCTTTCTTCTTCTCCTTCCTCCTTCTCTTTCCTCTTCCTCTACTTCTCTTCTTCCTTCTCCTTCCTCCTCCTTCCCTTCTTTCTTCTTCTCCTTCCTCCTTCTCTTTCCTCTTCCTCTACTTCTCTTCTTCCTCCTTCTCCTTCCTCCTCCTTCCCTTCTTTCTTCTTCTCCTTCCTTTTTTCTCCTTCCTTCTTCCTCCTTCTCCCCTTCTCCTCTGCTTCCTCCCCTCCTTCTTCTTCCTCCTTCTCCTTCCTTTTCCTCCATCCTCCTCATTTTCTTCCTCCCTTCTTTCTTCCCTTTCCTTCTTTCTTCTCCTTCTTTCTTCCTCCCCCCTTCCTTCTCCTTCTCCTGCCTCCCGTTTTTTCCCGTCTCCCCCTTCCTTCTTTTTTTTCCTTCTCCCTCCTCCTCCTCCTCCTTTCCTCCTCTTCTGGAAACTCTGCCTTCTCTCTGCAGGCCACGGTGCTCCCACGCCGTCCCCCCACGCCCTCCATCTGTGGTGGCTTCCTATCCTCGTAGGGAACACTGCGGCTAACAATTAGAAAAGATAACGAGGGAGAATTGTATAATTACAGGCTGCCGGATGCAGAGCGGCAAATGGGCACCTTTTCCTCCGCCCCACTTAAAGAGCAGATGTAGCTCGGGCTCAACGATCCAATGAAACCAACAGCAGGGGAAAATTGGTGCCCGTTCAACTCACTGGGTACCCAAAAGGACATTTGCAGAACTGGGCAGAGGGAACCAGGGATGGAACTCACTGCAGGCTATTGGAGGACAGCTGGTTATTGATGGACCACCCCCCCCCCCAAAAAAAATTCCTTGTCTTTACAGCAGGTGTTTCACTACCCCAGCAAAGCTGGTGCTTGCCTTCTAATTTCATGGACTTACAGGCAGTCCCTCGACTTATGACCAAAATTCCGAAGGACCTACTTGGAGGCTATGTAGGACCCCGATTTAAAATCCCAATAGTTGCAATTGCTCACAGTCAACGTGACCACATTTGAAGCGCTCGGCAATCAGGCTGCGTTTATGGAGTCCCGCGCTGACCTGACTTTGTTTTAAGATGTTTTTACCAAAAAAAAAAAAAAAAACCCAACTCTTTGCTTCTGTTTTTTGGCAAAGCCGCAACCGGAGGAGAGTTTGTATGCCATTTTTATGGTTTTAATCTGTAAACCCCTCACACAGACAATGAGACAGGCAGTGTATAAAACTGAGAGAAACAGAAACAAAAAGAGAGAGAATAGAGACAGTGGATGGGTGGGTGGATGGATGGATGGATGCATGGATATAAAGAGGGATAGATGGATGGATGGATGGATAGATGAGAGAAAGAGAGCAAGATAATGGATGCATAGATATTTAGAAAGACGGACAAACATATAGATATAGATAGATAGATACAGATAGTTATGTACGGTCACTCATGCCCTCGTCACCTCACGCCTGGACTACTGTAATGCTCTCTACATGGGGCTCCCCTTGAGGAGCACCCGGAGGCTCCAGCTGGTCCAGAATGCAGCCGCACGGGTGGTTATGGGAGTGACGTGGCGCTCCCATGTGACTCCCCTCCTGCGCGAGCTGCACTGGCTCCCGGTGGTCTTCCAGGTGTGCTTCAAGGTTTTGGTCCTCACATTTAGAGCGTTCCATGGCTTAGGACCAGGGTACTTACGGGACCGCCTTCTGCCACCAGTAGCCTATCGCCAACCAGTATGCTCCCATAGAGGGGGGCTCCTCAGGGTGCCGTCGGCCAAACAGTGTCAACTGGCAGCCCCCAGGGAGAGAGCCTTCTCTGTGGGGGCACCTGCCATCTGGAACGAGCTCCCCCCGGAGATACGGAGGATCCCAGATTTACGCACTTTCCGTCACGCCCTCAAAACGTTTTTATTCCAGCAGGCTGGCCTGGCTTGACTCTCTCTTTCAATTTGCTTTTAAGTTTTATACAAATTGGGTGTTTTTTAAATTCGTCTTGGGCCAAATTATTTAATGTACTTTTAAAATGGTTTTTAACTTTTGTATGATGTATTTTTATCTTGTGGCTGTTCACTGCCCTGAGTCCTTCAGGAGTAGGGTGGTAGATAAATTTAATAAAATAAAATAAAATAAAATAAAATAAAATAAAATAAAATAAAATAAAATAAAATAAAATAAAATAAAATAAAATAAAATAAAATAAAATAAATAAAATAAAATAAAATAAAATAAAATAAAATAAAATAAAATAAAATAAAATAATAAAATAAAATAAAATAATAAAATAAAATAAAATAAATAAAATAAAATAAAATAAAATAAAATAAAATAAAATAAAATAAAATAAAATAAAATAATAAAATAAAATAATAAAATAAATAAAATAAAATAAAATAAAATAAAATAAAATAAAATAAAAAAATAAAATAATAGATAGATAGATAGATGATAGATAGATAGATAGATAGATAGATAGATAGATAGACAGACAGACAGACAGACAGACAGATAGATAGATAGATAGATAGGATGCATAGACAGACAGACAACAGATGCATAGTTAGACAGATGAACAAATAGATAGACACAGACAGACAGACAGATAGATATAGATAATGGATAAGATATCCATAGATATGGATATGGATATGGATATGGATATGGATATGGATATGGATATGGATATGGATATGGATATGGATGGATGCATGGATATAAAGAGGGATGGATGGATGGATAGGTAGATAGATGAGAGAAAGAGAGAGAGATAATGGATGCATAGATATTTAGACAGACGGACAAACAGACAGATATAGATATATAGATACAGATAGATAGATAGGATGCATAGACAGACAGACAACAGATGCAAAACTCCATCAATGTGCGTTACTTCAAAAGACTTACCTGCTGCTTTTCTA
Source organism: Masticophis lateralis (assembly GCA_030761175.1). Lineage (NCBI taxonomy): Eukaryota > Metazoa > Chordata > Lepidosauria > Squamata > Colubridae > Masticophis > Masticophis lateralis. The sequence goes on along the minus strand of JAUDYJ010000006.1, from coordinate 4,640,045 downwards.
GGACTCCCACCCACCCCCACCTCCAGCAGCAAGCCTAACCCCCTCCCCAAACATACCAGCACAAACCCCTCCAGAATTCAAAAGAGGCAGCAGAGAACAAAAACAAACAGAGACAGGTTAGCTAGAGCAGAACAGAAAAGCCGACGAAATATTAAAACAACCCAAGCGGTACTGAGAGCCCTCCCCCCTCCCCCAGGGAGAATTTGCTTCGAAAATGTGTCGGAATGCCATCCATCCCCAAAGCAGCACCGGGAGCCTTGGCGGTTTTAAATTTCTCTGCGCCAACATCCGTTATTCGCCCAAGCTAAAGGATGCAACGGCTTCGCACAGATCAAACTGGGTTTGCAAAAGATGACTTTGCAATCCTGCACGGCTGCAATCTGGCTAGCCCAATGCTAAGCAACCTAGGAAGAGTCGCGGCCTTGCAAATGGGAAAGGGCCTCTTCCAGCCTCTCAAGAGCCTCGTGATTTATAGAGAAGAGAATCGTTGTAGCTGTGGGTTGAATTGCGGAGGTTTACTTGATGCTCTCCCAGAGCTGGGTGGTTTTCTTGGAGATGTTTCATTGCCCTACTAGGGAACATCATCAGTACTAGAAGGAGGTGGGGTTTGTGGAGTGGAGAAGGAGAAGGAGAAGGGCGGCAGGAGGAAGAGGAGGACTGTGATGTCCTCAGTGCTCTCTGAGCTGGGTGGTTTTCTTGTAGACGTTTCATTGGCCAGCTAAGTAACATCATCAGTATTAGAAGGTGGTGGGGTTTGTGGAGTGGAGAAGGAGAATGGCAGGAGGAGGAGGAGGAGGAGGAGGAGGAAAAGCAAGAGGAGGAAGAGGACTGTGGGGGTCCTTGGTGCTCTCTGAGCTTGGTGGTTTCTCTTGAAGATGTTTCATTGGTAACATCATCAAAGTTAGAAGGCAGTGGGGTTTATGGACTGGAGAAGGAGAATGGCAGGAGGAGCGGGGGACTCTGATGTCCTTGGTGCCTCAGACCTGGGTGGTTTTCTTGTAGACGTTTCATTGGCCAACTAAGTAACATCATCAGTATTAGAAGGTGGTGGGGTTTGTGGAGTGGAGGAGGAGGAGGAGGAGGAGGAAGAAGAGGACTGTTGGATCCTTGATGCTCTCTGAGCTGGGTGGTTTTCTTGTAGACGTTTCATTGGCCAACTAAGTAACATCATCAGTATTAGATGGTGGCGGGGTTTGTTGAGAAGGAGAAGGGGACGAGGAGGAGGAGGAAGATGACAGTTGGGTCCTCGCAGCTCTGAGCTGGGTGGTTTTCTTACAGATGTTTCATGACTCAATTAGCATCATCAATGTGAAAAGGCGAATGGCAGGAGGAGGAGGAGGAGAAAGAGGAGGAAGGGGGAAGGGGAGAGGGAGGAGAAGGGACTGTGATGTCCCTGGGGCCCTCTGAGCTGGGCACAGTGATTCACTTAACAAATGTGTCAAAAAGTTGTAAAATGGGGCAAAACACATGCAACAAATGACAACAGAAATTTTGAGTTCAATTGCAGTCGTAAATCGAGGGTTACCTGTATAAATCAATAAATCCGGGCTACGGCACAAAACTAGAAGTCAGAAAATCCTAATTTTTTTGCGGGAACTGACCCAGGTGCCTGAATCGATAAAGGAAACCAAGAGCGCACTGGTGTTTTGCAAATTTCATGTATTACATTTATATTCAATTCACTGAAATAAACCGGCGACTCTGGGCAGCTTTATCCTGGATACGGAGGATAAAATGCAGAACGATCTCTGGAAAGAGTTTATTCTCATTCTGAACTCAGAAGCGGTAATGAGCCCGTCTGCGCTGCCGTTTGATCCAATGGAACCTAGCTGGCTCTCTGTCCAATCTTGGCTGCATCCGTCATCTGAAATAAACTACCTTTGATCGGAATCGTCTCCAGGGATCTCCCGGGAGGCGCCTACCTGACAAGAGAAGGAGGGTTTGCTGCCAACCACATGGAAGCCAGCATGAGACGCCAGCCAAATGTTTCTCACAAAAGCACAATTGCAACCTTACATGCGGTCACCAATCTGAAGCAACCTCAAGACTCTGCGGCTACGGAATCGCCTGTCAAATCACTTTAGCAGGCAGCAAGAGTGATATAGAATAAACTATATATACATATATACATATGTAGGTCTTTGGTTGTTCGGGTGTTCTCCCGCGTAGAATTGGATGTGTCTTGGCGACGTTTCGACGAAGTCTCATTCGTCATCTTCAGGCTGGTGTTTTCAGCTTCGTGCTTCCAGGAGCAATGTAAGATCGCAGCTGTATCTTCCTTTTAACTGCTAGTGGGGGGGTGAGCTGATTGGGTGGGAGCCAAGCCCCTAACCAATCAGAACACACCTCCACCCAATCAGAACACAGCCAAGCTCCCATCCAATCAGCTGACACCCCCAATAGCAGTTAAAAGGAAGAGACAGCTGCGATCTCACATTGCTCCTGGAAGCACGAAGCCGAGAACACCAGCCTGAAGATGTCGAATGAGACTTCGTCGAAACGTCGCCAAGACACATCCAATTCTACGTGGGAGAACACCCGAACAACCAAAGACCTACATATAAACACTCGCGAAAACATCAGAAAACATATATACATATATACATACATATAGTATATTATGTCAAAGGTTAAAATCTCGGGTGTTTTCCTGCGTCATTAAAAGTCTGTTAGCTGAAATGCTTAAAATCCTGAGTTTAAGATCCTCCAAAATCCCAACAAAACAAAACACTTTGTAAGGTCTTTTGAAACTCTGGCTAAAATCTTAACCAACACTTTAAAAGTTTTCCTTTTTGGCAACGTTTCGGCAAGCTCTCTAACGTGTCATCATCATACAGCTTCTAAAGTGAAAGTAGGGGCCCGATGATGACAAGGTAGAGAGCCCAATGCTGGGAACGATGGAGGGCAAAAGAAGAAGGGGACGGCAGAGAAGGAGGTGGCTGGATGGAGTCACTGAAGTCGTCGGCGTGAGCTTCAATGGACTCCAGAGGATGGTAGAGGACAGGAAGGCCTGGAGGAATGTTGTCCACGGGGTCGCGATGGGTCAGACACGACTTCACAACTAACAAAAAGGAGTAAAACTGGGAGTTTTCAGCGGCCACCCCACCAAACTGCCATCATGTCCCCCCAGTCCTTCTTTGCATTAAGATGGCAAATCAAAATGAACCCCAGTTCACGTTGGCATCGTAAGGTGTGATGTGTTGTATTGGGGTTCAATCACCGTGCTGAGATCAAAAAAATCACTGGAAATTTTCCATTTGTTATCATTTGCAAAATTATAAGCTGAAAATTCGGGAGGGTCGAAATGCCTCCATACTGGTAGCTCTCGATTTACGTAGCAACCATCAAAAATGACAACAACACTAAAAAAAAGTGACACGCAACAGGTCGTCACACCGATGACGGTCGCAGCATGCCACAGCCGCATCATCAAAATTTAAGCACTTGGCAACAGAGCATATATTTTCGAAAGTTGCAGCGTCCCGAGGTCATGGGATTGCCTGCCTTTTGTGACCTTCCTAGCCGGCTTCCGGCAAGCAAAGTCAACGGGGGAAGCGATGGCGTGATTCACTTAACAACTGCAGTGGTCTGTTTAACGACGGCGGCGAAAAAGATCATAAAAGTGGCCACGTCCCGCTTAAAAACCATCCTGCTTAGCAGTGGAAATTCTGATCCCAGTTGTGGTTCTAAGTCGAGGACTACTTGTCTGGAAGACGCTCCAATTTGGACGCTGACGCTGCTACCATTCATCAGGACCTCTGAGGTGTGCATTCAGTCAGTGTTCCCGGAAGATTTTAACAGATTAAAAGAATTGGAAGGGACCTTGTAAGGTCATCTAGTCAGAGGTGATATTCAGCCGGTTCTGACTGGTTCTGGAGAACCGGTAGGGGAAATTTTGAGTAGTTCAGAGAACCGGCAAATACCATCTCTGGCTGGCCCTGCCCCTGATCTATTCGCTGCCTCCTGAGTCCCAACTGATCAAGTCCTAGCTGATCGGCTGGGTCTTCTTTTGTTGTCCTGCACAGGAGAATGGAGCTGGAAAGCAGGTTAGTGGGGTGAGGAGAGAATGGAGATTTTACAGTTTCCTTCCCCTGCCATGCCCACAAAGTCATGCCCATAGAACCGGTAGTAAAAAAAAATTGAATCCCACCACTGCATCTACTCCAACCTCCCCACCCAAGCAGGAGACCCTACACCATTTCTGACAGATGGCAGTCCAGTCTCTTCTTGAAAGCCTCCAGGGATGAAGCTCCCACAACTTCCAAAGGCAACTTCTGTTCCATGGCTTGATTGTTCTCACTGTCAGAAAATTTCTCCTTATTTCTAGGTTGAATCTCTCCTTGAACAGTTTCCATGCATCATTCCTTGTCTGGCCTTCAGGTGCCTTGGAAAACAGCTTGACCCCCCCTCCTCTCTTTGGCAGCCCCTCAAATATTGGAAGACTGCTCTCCTGTCTCCCCTGGTCCTTCTCTTCTCTAGACTAGCCATGCCCAGTTCCTGCAACCGTTCTTCATATATTTTGGTCTCCAGTGAAGAAGTTTCCCTTGCAATCTTCTCCCCCGCCCCCACCCTACGAGATTCAAAACTCAAAGAAAGTTCTGGAGAGGGTCCATGCAGACAATTCCCACATCTTTTATCGTGCCGTCTTCTCAGGGGCAACGTCTGAACGAGACATGCCCTTTTCGAAACAAAACTCTGATTATCTCCCTCAAACGATCAGGGATCATCAACAAAGCCAGCAAAATGAAGGATAAAAAAGAGAGAGAGAGAAAAGGAGAGAGAGAGAGAGAGAGAAACTATGGTTTTGAAACCTGGACAGTACCAAGAGCCTGTTTCCATAGCAACCTTTTTATACGTACAGTAGCTGAAACTCAAAACTCTGTTTTAATCAACGGCAACATTTCCCACTGAAACCTTCCCGGGGTCCTGTGCTCTCTTCCACAGATCAACACTCTGACAGCCAGATCAGAGACAGGTACCATAGAGCTCAGGATGGGGCTTTTTTTTTTCTTCTTTTAATGCTATTTTTTTTCCCCTTCCTTTCTTTCGTAAGGTCTCCGAAATGACAGTGGCTGAACCTCCAACGAGCTGATTAGGAGGTTCTTCACCAAACAGGGGCCCCGTAATGATCCGAAAAGAGTGCTATCTTCCTTACGCTACAAACACCATCCCAACTAACTTGCTAACCAGCTCCTTGGGTTGCAAAATCAATGAGTAAGAATTGATGGTGGAAGCAGCTAAGGCTCGAATTTTGGTTTCTCGTGGTGGGCAGCCAGTTCTGTCGGCTCACGAGGAGGAGACGGAGATGGTCAACCATGGGGATAAGGAGACCGATGGTCCCTAATGCAGAAATATCAAGAATGACAAAATCGGAAGGGACCCTGGAGGTCTTCTAGTCCAGCCCTCTGCTCAGGCAGAAAACCCTATACTCGTGATGGGGAACCTATGACACGCGTGCTGAAAGTGGCACGCAGAGCCGTCTCTCCTGGCACGCCAGCCATCACCCGTTGCTCTTCTGGGTTCCGACACACACATGTGTCCTGGCCAATTGGTCTTTGCATGCGCGAGAAGAGCCGGAAACCGGAAAAGCAGCTTCCTGTGCACATACGCACACCGGGAAACTGAGCTTCTGGTTTCCGGCACATGTATGCACGCCGGCCAGCTGGTCTATGTGCATGTAAGCGCACCAGACACCAGACAACCAGGTGACTGGCGCATATGCATATGCTGGAAACTGGAAGCTCAGTGCGTGCCGGGAAACTGCTCTTCACGTGCATGCATGCACATTTGTTTCATCAAAAGTGCCCTATACCATTCCAGACAAATGGTTGTCCGATCTCTTCTTGAAAACTTCCAGTGTTGGAGCATTCACAATGCTCTGGAGGCATTCTGGAGGCAAGCAGTTCCACTGGTGAATTGTTCTGACTATTGGGAAATTTTTCCTTCTTTCTAGGTTGCTTCTCTCCTTGATGAGTTTCCACCCGTTGCTTCTTTTTTTTTTTTAATTAAAAAAGTTTTACAAATACAATTTTTTTCCCCATTTTCCCCCCCTCCCCCCTAAGCCTTCCCTCCCCTACCCCCTCTCTCCCTTAACCCCTCCCTCCCCTACCCAACCCTCTCCTATCCCGCCCCCAGCCCTTACCCCCCCCCCCCCCGGCTTCCGCAGGTGAAATCCAAATCATACCATCACGTACTATAACATACATTACCCTCCTATAACCCTAACCCTAACTAGACAACAAATTTCTACATCTTAACATTCAACTAAAAACTATTTGGTACTTCCTTGTTTGATATTTGTTCTGCACATAATCTATCCATTTCTTCCATTCTAACATATAAGTTTCTTGGGTCTGGTCCCTCAAATATGCTGATATCTTCGCCATTTCTGCAAAACTGGCCACCTTCAAAGTCCATTCTTCTATAGTAGGCATAGAGTCTTTTTTCCAGTATTGACCAATCAGTAGTCTAGCTGCTGTAATCATGTATAATATCATTTTTATCTCAGTCACTGAGGAATCCTTAACTATCCCCAATAAACAGTTGCTTCTTGTCCTGCCTTCGGGTGCTTTGGAGAATAGCTGGACTCCCTCTTCTTTGGGGCAGCCCCTCAAATATTGGAAGACTGCTATCATGTCTCCCCTGGTCCTTCTTTTCATTAAACTAGCCATACCCAGTTCCTGCAACTGTCCTTCATATGTTCAAGAGCTCTCAACGGGCCTCCCTCTATGAATGTCTCCCTTCTGAGTTAGAAGACATTCAAGAATCATATCAATCGTCATCATGTCTCCTTGGTCTCAGCCCTCCAAGTAGACCAGACGAGAAACATTGCCAGGTGAGCTAATTCTACAGTATTGTAAGGTTGCATGAACAGAATTAACAGAACCACTTGAAATACTGCATCCGGTTTTGGTTGTTAAGTGAGTCGTGCCCAATTTTATAACTGTTTCTGTCACCATTGTTAAGCGAATTACCGCGCCGTTAAGTGGATCAAGCGGTCCTTAAGCAAATCCGGCTTCCCCGATTCATTTTGCTTGTCGGAAGCCGGTTTAGCAGGTTGCAAATGGGGATCACGTGACCCCAGGACACACTACATGCCGGATGCCAAGTGTCCAAATTCTGATTATGTGACCATGTTGTTGCTACAACGGTCATAAGAGTGAGGCCCTGTCATAAGTCATTTTTTTCAGTGCCATCCTAACTTCAAACGGTCCCCAAACAAATGGTTTCAAGGAAAGACTTATCTGTATCAGAGGTCTTCAAACTTGACAGCTTTAAGACTTGTGGACTTCAAGTCCCAGAATTCTCCAGCCAGCTATGCTATGCTATGTTATGCTATGCTATGCTATGCTATGCCATGCCATGCCATGCCATGCCATGCCATGCTATGCTATGCTGGCTGGAGAATTCTGGGAGTTGAAGTCCACCAAGTCTTAAAGCTGCCAAGTTTGAAGACTTCTGATCTATATCAATGAAGACCAGTTTTTCGATATCCACCTAATAAATTTGCAGCCATGGCTTAATGTGAGCCTCGCCAATGGAAAAAGCTTATTATTATTATTATTATTATTATTTTAACCAGAGGTAAAGTCTGTAAGCTCCCTTAAATTTCAGCCTTCACGTCTGACAGAGGGATTAGCCGAACGAGCCATTTAAATTGGATGTTTCTAAATGCTAAAAATTACATGCTGGTCACACCGTTTTGTGGCCTTTATCATTAAGTTCAGCTGACGGTGTTCATATGGTAGAGATTATCTCGCGGATACAAGGAGAAAGCACTGTAGGATTATTGACTGGGTTTTCTCTTCAATTACATAAATGGAAACCAAGGACGGCCCGTGACGGTTTTGGCCTTTTATTGAAGAGTTGAAAATGAACTGGATTGTTGGCAAAAAAAATAATAATAACAACTACCGCAGGATAAAAGTCTTCAAGCCAACTTATTCAATTTGCAGTCACAACTGAGCCTGTCTTGCTAAACAAGACGGTTCTTAAGCGAATTTTGCCCCATTTTATGACCTTTTTTATCAGTAACAGAGTTGGAAGGGACCTTGGAGGTCATCTAGTCTAACCCCCTGCTCACATAGGAGACCTGAACTAGGGATTCGAACCGCCGACCTTCCGACCTTTCTGATCGGCAAGCTCAGTGTCTTAGCCACTGCCACAGTTGTTAAGCGAACCATTGCCGTTGTTAAGTTAGTCGCCCGGTTGTTGAGTGAATCTGGCTTCCCCGTTGACTCGGCTTGTCAGAAGTTCGCAAAAGGGGGATCACGTGACCAGGGGACACTGCGACCGTCATAAATACGAGTCAATCGCCGAGCGTCTGAATTTTGATCGCCTGACCCTGGGGATCGTACAAGGGCCCTTCGGTGTGAAAAACAATCCCGAGTGACTTTTTTCAGTTCTGCTGTAACTTCAAAAATGGTCACTAAATGAATTGTTGTAAATTGAGGACAACCTGCATTGTAGTAAAAACAGAATTCCCTTTCGGGGAGGAGTGGGGGGGGGGGAATAAACAGCTTTGGGGAAATTGCAATGCAGTTGAGCGCAGCTTTCGTCCAGGGGTGTCTTCATTTCCGATGGGCTGTCAAGGAGATCCAGGAAAATAACATTATGACAGAAAACCACTGACTCTAAATTATCAAGGAAAACTCTACCTCTTCCTGCAAGCTGAACCATGCAGCTTTCCCCCCTCGCACTCCTGTCCCTGAACTAACCAGCTTGCAACTCCCTAAAAGGCTCTGACAGGTAATTTATACCCCAAGAGAGAGAACAGTAATTTCCATGTCCAAAAGAAAGACATCCAACCGATCCGAAAACACTTACACCTGCAAAACAGGAGTTTAATATGATAACAATTCTAAGAGACCGGCGTAAGTAATTTTCTCCCTAATACCGGTTTTTTCCCCCTTCACCATCGGCTGCCGGCCAAGGTTTACTTCACCTCCGCTTTGTTTTTCGGTTGTTTTAAAGGAGGACAATAAAATATGAAGGCAGGTAGTCCTCGACTTAAGACCGAAAATGCAGCCCCAAATTTCCGTTGCTAAGCGAGACGGGTTTTTTTTTTTAAATTTGATTTATATGCCGCCCTTCTCCTATTGCGCTAAGCAATAGCCTTCATACTTTTGTATATATATACAAAGTCAGCTTATTGCCCCCACAAACTGGGTCCTCAATTTACCTACCTTTGAAAGGATGGAAGGCTGAGTCAACCTTGAGCCTGGTGAGAATCGAACTGGTGTAATTGCAGACAGCTGGATGTTTATTTATTTATTTATTTATTTATTTATTTATTTATTTATTTATTTATTAGATTTCTATACCGCCCTTCTCCTGACGGACTCAGGGCGGTGAACAGCCAATTAAAAAACCAGTACACAAACATTAAAACATACTAAAACCAATATAAATTAGGCTGAAGTATAAAACCAATTAAAAACTCTAAAAAGTTAAAATTTAAAAATATTTAAAAATAAAAGGGATCAGGCAAGTCCGGCAAGTTGAAAAAGATGAGTCTTCAGAGCCCGACGAAAGGTCCGGAGGTCAGCGATAGTTCTCAGATCTGGAGGGAGATCGTTCCAGAGGGTGGGAGCTACCACAGAGAACGCTCTCCCCCTGGGGGTCGCCAGCCGGCATTGTCTGGCTGACGGCACCCTGAGGAGGCCCTCTCTGTGGGAGCGAATCGGCCGGTGGGAGGCAATAGATGGCAGAAGGCGGTCCCGTAAGTACCCTGGTCCTAAGCCATGGAGCGCTTTAAAGGTGATTACCAACACCTTGAAACGCACCCGGAAGTCAACCGGCAACCAATGCAGCTCACGCAGGAGAGGTGTCACATGGGAGCGCCCTGTCGCTCCCATAATCCCCCGCGCGGCCGCATTCTGCACCAGCTGAAGCCTCCGGGTGCATCCCAAGGGGAGTCCCATGTAGAGAGCATTACAGTAGTCCAAGCGAGACGTGACGAGCGCCTGAGTGACTGTGCGTAGGGAGTCCCGATCTAGAAAGGGCCGCAACTGGCGTATCAGGCGAACCTGATAGAAAGCCCCCCTGGCCACGGCTGTCGTATGATCCTCTAAGGACAGCCGTGGGTCCAGGAGGACGCCCAAGTTGCGCACCCTTTCCGTGGGGGCCAATGATTCGCCCCCAATAACCAACGATGGAGTCAGTTGGCTATATCGGGACGCCGGCAGCCACAGCCACTCGGTCTTGGAGGGGTTGAGTCGAAGCCTGTTTCTCCCCATCCAGACCCGCACAGCTTCAAGGCACTGGGACATCACTTCCACGGCATCGTTGGGGTGGTCTGGGGTGGAAATGTACAGCTGAGTATCATCAGCGTACTGATGGAATTCCACCCCAAAACCACGGATGATCTCACCCAGCGGCTTTACATAAATGTTGAACAGAAGGGGCGAGAGGACCGACCCTTGTGGCACCCCGCACACTAGGCGCCTCGGGGTCGACCGCTGCCCCCCTGTCAACACAGATTGCGACCGGTCGGAGAGGTAGGAGGAGAACCACCGTAGGACGGTGCCCCCCACCCCCAATCCCTCCAACCGGCGCAACATGATACCATGGTCGATGGTATCAAAAGCCGCTGAGAGGTCTAACAGCACCAGGATAGAAGAGTACCCCCTACCCCGGGCCCTCCAGAGATCATCCACCAACGCGACCAATGCCGTTTCGGTGCTGTAACCAGACCTGAAGCCGGACTGGAGCGGGTCTAAATAGACAGCTTCATCCAGGTACCGAGGGAGCTGCCACGCCACCACACTCTCAACAACCTTCGCTAGGAAGGGAAGGTTGGAGACTGGACGGTAATTTGCCAAAACAGCTGGGTCCAGGGAGGGCTTCTTGAGGAGGGGCCTCACCACCGCCTCCTTCAAAGCGGTCGGTAGGGCACCCTCACTCAAAGAAGCGTTTATAATCTCCTGGAGCCAGCCTCGTGTAACCTCCCGGGAGGCCAGCACCAACCAGGAGGGACACGGGTCCAATAAACATGTGGTGGCGTTCAGTCTCCCCAGGATCCTGTCCACGTCCTCGGGAGCCACAGGATCGAACTCAGCCCAGATGACACTCTCAAGACCGGGCTCAGTCACCTCGCCCGAACTAATCAAGTCATCCCGAATCTGAGTTATTTTATCATCCAGATATTGAACAAAATCCTCAGCACGTCCCTGCAAGGGATCCTCTCGCGCTCCCAGATGAAGGAGGGAGCGGGTCACCCTAAACAGGGCGGCTGGGCGATTATCTGATGACGCAATAAGAGCGGCGAAATAATTAGATTTCGCCGCTTTTATTGCCACTAAGTAAGTCTTAATATGAGCTCTTACTAGTGTCAAGTCAGATTCAGAGCGACTGGCCCTCCAACCGCTCTCTAGGCATCTTTTCCGGCGCTTCATCTCCCTCAGCTCCTCGGTAAACCAAGGAGATAAGTGAGTTCGGCGCCGGGTCAGAGGCCGCAAAGGCACGACACGGTCCAAGGCCCCACCGGCCGCCCTATCCCAGGCAGCCACCAGGTCCTCAGCCGAGTCTCTGCTTTAGTCTGCAGAGCTAAACCAGGCTCTTAAATGAGCTTTGCCCTCTTTTGCCACCTTCCTTGCCATAATCGTTAAGTGAATCCATGCAGTTTTTAAGTTGATACCCTGTTTCACTCCAAATATGACCTAACCAGAAAATACGCCCTAAGGCGTCTTTTGGAGCAAAAATTAATATAAGACCAGGTCTTATTTTTGGGAAAACACCAGATAATATAGTTGTGAAGTAAATCTAGCTTCCCCATTGATGCTGGTTGTCGGAAGGTCGCAAAAGTGAATCACGTGACCACCCGGCCCATTGCAACCGTCATAAATACGAATCCTTTGTCAAGCATCGGAATTTGGATCAGTAACCATTTGGAGGCTACAATGGCTGTAAGTGTGAAAAACACTTTTTCCAGTGCTGTTGTAACTTTGAACGGTCGCTAAACAAATGATTCTTAAATCGAGGACTGCCCGTAAAACAAATTAGATGACTCAAGAGAAGAGAGCAAAGATCTCGCTCCGGAAAAAAAATTATCATGACTTTGCATAAAAGCTATTAGCCTACCCTACCTCATGTCCCTTAGCTTCTTGGATATTATGAATGTTCATCTGCGTGTTGGTGGAAATAAAATCATTAATTTATGTCTGGATAAATAATGTAACCGTTGCAAGTCAGTTTGGCCACGAGAGATGAATGCAGTCAAAGATCAGGAAGTTAAAGGTTGGGGGGCTTTTTTTGATGAAGTCCATTGTCTTATCATCAATGTCTCGGTGTCCAGTTTTTCTTTGATGGGGGAACTAATTTACGGAAGGTCGAGGAAATATTTAACAAGGTTTTCAACGGAACAATGTGGAACAATTAGATTTGGTGATTTGCCTTCAAGCCTATCCACTTTTTAGAAATCCAGGTCAATGCCACCCCATCTTCTGGTCTCGTTCCAGACCTCACCCATCACCTGATGGAAAGAGAGATTCAAAATAAATAGCAAAAGGGGAATTGATTTAGTGCTTGATCTGTAATATTTTCCTGGTCCCACTATTTCCCTTCAAATCAGCGCAAGGATGAAATAACGGTAGGAAGAATGAATGCCTCCTGCCGTGGTGAAGGGTGAGAGCCAAAATGTAATAAAAATTCAATTAACTGTCCATGTTTGTCACGGCTGACGTATTGCGGAAGATCGTTGCTGTACAAAGCTGCCAAGGTAATACGTAACGATAAACCATGGCTTAAAATACCAATTCAAGGAGGAAGAAGAAGCTGCAATGCACCCCTGAGAATGATCTAAAGCTGGGGTATACAACCTCGGTAACTTTAAGACTTGTGGACTTCAACTCCCAGAATTCCTCAGGCTGGTATGGGGATGGTATGGGTCAGGGGTGAAATATAAAATTTGTTAGTACCGGTTCTATGGGCGTGGCTTGGGGGGGGTAATGTGACTGGGTGGGCGTGGCCAACTCTTTTTAAAAAAAAACTTTTCAAAGCATTTTTTCTAATGCTTTGAAAAGCCTCTGCCGATCAGGCAACTCAGCTGGGATCGTCAGAGACTTTTCAAAGCATTTTTTTTAACCACCTCTTCAGCCAAGAGGTTGCAGAAAAAAACGCTTTGAAAAGCCTCTGATGATCCCAGCTGAGATCATCGCGATCATCCGAGGCTATTTTTTTTTTTACTTTTAAAAGCATTTTTTCGTCGGAAGAGGTTGCAGAAAAAATGCTTTTAAAAGTAAAAAAAAAAAAAAAAAAAAGTTGGCCACGCCCACTCAGTCACATTACCCCCCCACACCATCAAGCCACGCCCATAGAACCGGTAGTAACGAATTTTACATTTCACCCCTGACCCATACCATATCCATACCAGCCTGAGGAATTCTGGGAGTTGAAGTCCACAAGTCTTAAAGTTACCGAGGTTGTACACCCCAGCTTTAGATCATTCTCAGGGGTCCCTTGTAGTTCATTCATTCTATTTCTATTCTACGTACAGGAATCTGGCTACCTCAATGACGTTGCTGGCCAGGTGGTCGCAAAAGTGGTGCACACGAGCCCCCCCGGGGACACTGAAACCGTCATAACTATGAATCAGTTGGCAAGCTTCTGAATTTTGATCCCGAGAGCAAGGGTAGCCTGCAACGGTTGTAAGTGTGAAAAACAGTCATAAGTCAGGGTTTTTTTCCCCTGGGCCGCTGTAACCTCGAAGGGTCGTTAAAGGAACTGTTGCAAGTCAAGGACTATCTATAAGATGAACTGGAGAATCAGTAAAATCCGTTCTTCGAAACAAATGGAGGATTTGAAATGACGTCTCCCACTCCCTTATTTTCAACTCCCTCCATTCATTCGCATCTCTTACCATCAAGGACAAAATACGTCCTTACAAATCTAGCAAAAATTACTTGAATGTGGTGTTTTGTCTGAAGCCTTGAAGAGCTGTTCATCCCTGTTCGAAGCCCAGAAATTTAAAAAAAAAACAATAATAATAAAGAATCTTAGTTTTTTTTTTTAAAAAAAAGCATTGTACAATACACTGGTTTTTATTTTATTTTTTTCTTGGAGTGTTTTTACAAGTTGGAAACAATTTGTTCTACAATTCATGAATGTGATTCAAAAAAGGAGGCAAGGGAACTCTGCCAATGGCGTGAAGATACTAAAAACAATTGCGTTAAGAATATTTTCTACCCGTTCACAGATTTAATTGAAATCATTGATGATTGGAAAATTCCTTCTGCTTTGCTTTTAGGAACGAATGGACGACAAAGGAGCTCACAACTCTAACCCTGGAGGTTATAATTTAGCCGAGGAGAAATTCTGAGGCGTCTATAGGTAGTCCTTGACTTACAACCACTTCGTTTAGTGACCTTTTAAAGTTACAAGGGCACTGAAAAAAAGTGACTTATGACCATTATTCACACTTACGAGTGTAATTATTCTATTCTATTTATGTACCTTGAGAGCGTATGCCCCAAGACAAATTCCTTGTGTATCCAATCACACTTGGCCAATAAAGAATTCTATTCTATTCTATTCTATTCTATTCTATTCTATTCTATTCTATTCTATTCTATTCTATTCTATTCCATTCCATTCCATTCCATTCCATTCCATTCCATTCTCCTATTCTGTTCTATTCTATTCTATTCTATTCTATTCTATTCTATTCTATTCTATTCTATTCTATTCTATTCCATTCCATTCCATTCCATTCCATTCCATTCCATTCCATTCCATTCCACTCCACTCCACTCCACTCCACTCCACTCCACTCTACTTTATTCTCTATTCTATTCTATTCCTTATTCTTTTCCTTATTCTACTCTACTTTACTCTACCCTACCCTACCCTATCCTACCCTACCCTATCCTACCCCATCCCATCCCATCCCATCCCATCCCATCCCATCCCATCCCATCCCATATTCCCTGGGGAGCTCATTATCATTATTATTATTATCATCATCTCCTTCTCTCCATCACTTCCCTTCTTTCTCCTTCTCCTTCCTTCTTCCTTCAACCTCTTTAAGAAGAGGTTGGACAACCGTTTGTCTGAAATGGGATAGGGTTTCCTGGTTGAGCAGAGGGTTGGACTAGAAGACCTCCAAGGTCCCTTCATTATTCTATTCTATTCTATTCTATTCTATTCTATTCTATTCTATTCTATTCTATTCCATTCCATTCCATTCCATTCCATTCCACTCCACTCCACTCCACTCTACTCTCTACTCTACTCTACTCTCTATTCTACTCTCTACTCTACTCTATCCCATCCTATCTCACCCCATATTCTATTCTATTCTATTCTATTCTATTCTATTCTATTCTATTCTATTCTATTCTATGTTCTACAGATAGTCCTCGACTTACAACAGTTCACTTAGTGACCATTCAAAGTTACCAAAAAAAGTGAACTTACAACCATTTTTCACACTTATGACCATTGCAGCATCCTTTCGTCGGGCGTTGGACCTTTCGTCGGGCGTTGAAGGCTCATTTCTTCCAACTTGCCGGACTTGCCTGATCCCTCCTATTTTTAAATATTTTAAATTTTAAATTATTTTAAATTATTTAAATTTTTAGAGTTTTAGTGTTTTATTCGATATATTTTCAGCCTAAATTTATATGGACTTTTAGTACATTTTAACTCACCGTATTGTTATTGGTTTTAAATTGGCTGTTCACCGCCCTGAGTCCGGAAGGAGAAGGGCGGTATAGAAATTCGATTAATAAATAAATAAATAAATAAATTGCAGCATCCTCATGGTGACATGATCAAAATTCAAATGCTTGGCCACCGACTCATATTTATGACGGTCGCAATTGTCCCGAGGTCACATGATCCAAGCCAAGTCCACGGGGTAGCCGGATTCACTTAACAACCATGTGACTCATTTAACAACACCAGTGATTCACTTAACCACCGTGGCAAGAAAGATCGGGGAACGATCAGCAAGGGTTTCGCTTAGCCAACCTAAATTCCGTGCTCCGTTGCGGTCGTACGTCGAGGACTACGCTGTGGTAGATCATGCTTGCTGAAGTCTCCAAAGCCGGAGAAAGGTTTGAAATTTCTAGGAAACAGCAGCTTCGCAAAAAGCTGCTTCCTACACCGAGTCAGAAATATGGTTAATTAAATCAATTCCTGTTACTGAGAAGGATAAACAAAGCTTCCATCACAGAAGTTTCCATCTGGAAGAAAAGGAAAGACGCTGGTTACCCCACCCCCCCACCGCCCAAATTCTTTCATTACCCAATTTCTTTGCAATTATTTCCTGTTTCCGAGCCAACTTTTACGTTTCCTGGAAGAATCTCACTGCTGGGTACATCTTCTTCGCTTCTTTATACACTAGAATTGTGGAAACCTTTTGGGAAAAGTGTATTTTTGAGGTTTAATTTAACAGTAACGGAGTTGGAAGGGATCTGGGAGGGTCATCTAGTCCAACCCCCTGCTCAAACGGGGACCTGGTTGGGCCAAGAGGGGGGGTCCCCCTCGTAGAGTTGTGCCCGCCAGGTTTCCGAGCATTTCATCGACCAAGGGCCCAGGGCAGGGGTGGGGGGGTGGCGGTCATTATAAGGGAAAGTCTGGATCCAAGGGAGACCACTGTACCTCAGATAGCCGGATGTGAGTCGCTCCTGGTGAAGTGGGGCCATGGTGTGCGGGTGGGCTTGCTGATCGCGTACCTGGCTCCCTGCCACGTGACAGCGGCCCTGCCCGAGCTTCTCAACGTTATTGCCGAGGTGGCGGTTGATACCCCCAGGCTTCTGGTCATGGGGGATTTCAACCTGCCGTCTGTCGGTGAGGCGTCTGGGTTGGCTCGGGAGTTTATGGCTTCCATGACAGCCATGGACCTGACACAATTAATTCTTGGCCCCACTCACACAGGAGGACACACTCTGGACTTGGTTTTTGTCTCTGGTCAGTGGTTGAATGGCCTAGATGTAGGGGATATAGTTATTGAACCCCTGTCATGGTCGGACCATTCTCTCCTGAGGCTAGACTTTCTGACCGCCGAACCCCACCGCAGGGAGGCGGAACCGATTAGGTGGTTCCGCCCCAGGCACCTGATGGACCCTGATGGGTTTCAGAGGGAGCTTGGGCCAATGCCCGAAACTCTGGCTCACGACTCGGCCGAGGACCTGGTGGCCGCCTGGGATAGGGCGGCCGCCAGTGCCCTGGACCGAGTCGTGCCTTTGCGGCCTCTGACCCGGCACCGAACCTGCCCGGCTCCTTGGTTCTCTGAGGAGTTGAGGGAGATGAAGCGCCGGAAAAGACGCCTAGAGAGTGGTTGGAGGGTGAGTCGATCTGAATCCGACCGAACACTAGCTAGGTCCCATCTTAGGACCTATTTGGTGGCGATAAAAACGGCAAAGCGTAATTACTTTTCCGCTCTTATTGCATCGGCAGATAACCACCCAGCCGCCTTGTTTAGAGTGACCCGCTCCCTCCTACATCAGAGAGCGGGGGAGGACCTCTTGCAAGGGCGGGCTGAGGATTTTGCACAATATCTGCACGATAAAATCGCTCAGATTCGGGAAGGCTTGGACTCTGACTGGGTAGACTCCAGCGAGGTGACTGAGGCTGGTCTTGAGAACGTTATCTGGGATGAGTTCGATCCTGTAACTCCCGAGGACGTGGACAGGACTTTGAGGAGTCTAAACGCAACCACATGTTTATTGGACCTGTGTCCTTCCTGGCTGGTACTGGCCACTCGGGAAGTTACACGAGGCTGGCTCCAGGGGATTATAAATGCTTCTTTGAGTGAGGGTTTCTTGCCTACCGCCTTGAAAGAGGCGGTGGTGAGGCCCCTCCTCAAGAAGCCTTCTCTGGACCCGGCTGTTTTGGCAAATTTTCGTCCTGTCTCCAACCTTCGCTTTGTTGCGAAGGTTGTTGAGAGTGTGGTTGCGCGCCAGCTCCCACAGTACCTGGAGGAAACTGTCTATCTAGATCCGTGCCAGTCCGGTTTCAGACCTGGGTACAGCACGGAGACGGCATTGGTCGCGTTGGTGGATGATCTCTGGAGGGCTCGGGACAGGGGATGCTCCTCTGTCCTGGTCCTGTTAGATCTCTCAGCGGCTTTTGATACCATCGACCATGGTATCATGCTGCGTCGGTTGGGGGGTCTGGGGGTGGGAGGCACCGTGCTACGGTGGTTCTCCTCCTATCTCTCCAACCGATCGCAGTCTGTGTTGGCAGGGGGGCAGAGGTCGACCTCGAGGCGCCTCGGTTGTGGGGTGCCACAAGGGTCGGTCCTCTCGCCGCTCCTGTTCAACATTTATGTGAAGCCGCTGGGTGAGATCATCCGTGGTTTTGGGGTGAGTTGCCAACTGTACGCTGATGACACTCAGCTGTACGTCTCCACCCCTGACCACCCCAATGATGCCCTCGAAGTGATGTCCCAGTGCCTTGAGGCCGTGCGGGTCTGGATGGGGAGGAACAGGCTTCGTCTCAACCCTTCCAAGACCGAGTGGCTGTGGATGCCGGCGTCCCGGTATAGCCAGCTAGTGCCATCGCTGGCTATTGGGGGTCAGTCATTGGCCCCCACAGAGGGGGCGCGCAACTTGGGTGTCCTCCTGGATTCACGGCTGTCCTTGGAAGGGCATGTGGCGGCCGTGGCCAGGGGGGCCTTTTATCAGGTTCGCCTGATGCGCCAGTTGCGCCCCTTTCTGGATCGGGACTCCATGTGCACAGTCACTCATGCACTCGTCACGTCTTGCCTGGACTACTGTAACGCTCTCTACATGGGGCTCCCCTTGGGGTGCACCCGGAGGCTCCAACTGGTCCAGAATGCGGCCGCGCGGGTGATTATGGGAGCGACAGGGCGCTCCCATGTGACACCTCTCCTGCGCGAGCTGCACTGGCTTCCGGTGGTCTTTCGGGTCCGCTTCAAGGTGTTAGTTTTGACCTTTAAAGCGCTCCATGGCATGGGACTGGGGTACCTGCGGGACCGCCTGCTGCTACCGATAACCTCCCACCGGCCAGTACGCTCACACAGAGAGGGCCTTCTCAGGGTGCCATCAGCCAAGCAATGTCGGCTGGTGGCCCCCAGGGGGAGAGCCTTCTCTGTGGGGGCACCCACCCTATGGAACGAGCTGCCTCCAGAAGTTCGTTTGATCCCGGACCTCCGCACTTTCCGAAAGGCCCTTAAGACCTATTTATTTCAACAAGCCGGCCTTGCTTGATTGTTTTTAAATGGGGGTTTTAAGAAAAATTTTTTTATTGATTTCTGGGGTTTTAAATTGGGTATTTTAATGGGGTTAGAATTTTATTTGGAACGCCAATGAATTTAATTTTATCATTCTTTTAATGTTTGTATTATATGTGTTTTAAATTTGGTTGTTCACCGCCCTGAGTCCCCCTCCCGGGGAGAAGGGCGGTATATAAATTGAAATAAATAAATAAATAAATAAATAAATAAATAAACAGGAGGCCTGTACTAGGGATTCGAACCGCCGAACTGCTGATCTTTCTGATCGACAAGCTCAACATCTTAGCCATTTTTTATTTTTCATTTTTGGAGTGTCAAGGTAATCCTATTCCACGGCTGGAATGGCCTGGGAATAAATAAATAACTTTATTGTCATTGGACGTGTACACACAGTATACCCATACAACGAAATTCACTTAACATCCAAAGACCAGGTCCAACACATATAACAATCCCCAAACACACTCCCACCCACCACAAATTCCCCACCCCTAAAACCACCCAAACATCCATACAACAGACCAAATAATGCTGTCCAACAGCTCACTGATGGTGGCCCTTTAGTTCATTGTTGAGTGCAATTACAGCTCTGGGATAAAAACTATTCAGAAGACGTGTGGTCCGAGTTTTAATGGTTCCGTCTCTTCTGCCAGAAGGCAACGGTCCAAAAAGATTGTGAGCAGGATGGGAAGAGTCTCGGAAAATGTTATGCAACTTCCTCAAACAGCGAGATGTGAAGATGTCGTCCAGGGCTGGTAGCTGGAGTCCGATGATATTCTGGGCAGTTTTAATGATTCTCTGTAGAGCTTTTCTGTCCACTGCAGAGCTGCTCCCACACCATGCAAGAATGCCGTATGTCAGGACACTCTTAATGGTGCTGCGATAGTAGGAGAGAATAAGCCCAGACCTTCACCCTATTGAATATCTATGGAGCCGACTAAAGAAACTGGTTAGTCAGAAGTGACCCAACAATAAAACACAGCTAATAGAAGCCATCATTCCATCTTGGTTTCACATTAGAACAGCTGCAGAATTCAAAGACTTGGTTCACTCCATGGGAAGATGTTGTAAGGCCGTCATTTATGCTAAAGGTTACTCAACTACCTGATATGGTGATCACTGTTACATGTTTCATCCATAGCCGTGTAGTTTCCATGCCCAGGTCGCGATATTTCATGATTTTTTTTTCCCGTTCTTTTTCTTCGACTCTGACATTATTATTACTAATGTTATTTTATTATTATTACTGTTATTTTATTATTATTACTAATGTTATTTTATTATTATTTATCTTATCTTATCTTATCTTATCTTATCTTATCTTATCTTATCTTATCTTATCTTATCTTATCTTATTGGAAGGGGTTATTATCCGAGTCCAATTTTGAGCAGAAGCCAAAGAACTATTATTTATTTAGTTCTTGCTATGATCTGTAAGCTCCCTGCTTGGATAGCTCTAGGCAGTTTATAACAAATCCATTAAAAGAACCATAACATCTATAAATATTAAACCCCTTAAAGTTTTTTTTTTTTAAATCTGCTGCTTTCATAAAACTCACAGCTAAACAGGTAGAGGAAGGAGCCAAGGGGTTTTTTTGAAGGTTAAAGAGATGGAGATTAATTTGACCTCAGCGGGTCAAGCAAGCTTCTGCCACTGAAAATGACATGTAGAATAGAATAGAATAACAGAGCTGGAAGGGACCCTGGAGGTCTTCTAGTCCAACCCCCTGCTTAGGCAGGAAACCCTACACCACTTCAGACAAATGGTTATCCAACCTCTTCTTAAAAACTTCCAGTGTTGGAGCATTCACAACTTCTTGTGGCAAGTTGTTCCACTGGTTAATTATTCTCACTGTCAGGAAATTTCTCCTTAGTACTAAGTTGCTTCTCTCCTTGATGAGTTTCCACTCATTGCTTCTTGTCCTGCCCTCAGGTGCTTTGGAGAATAGCTTGACTCCCTCTTCTTTGGGGCAGCCCTGAGACATTGGAAGACTGCTATCATGTCTCCCCTGGTCCTTCTTTTCATTAAACTAGACATACCCAGTTCCTGCAACCATCCTTCATATGTTTTAGCCTCCAATCCCCTATAATCCTCTTTGTTGCTCTTCTCTGCACTCTTTCTAGAGTCTCAATACCGTTTTTACATCGTGGCAACCAAAACTGGATGCAGGATTCCAAGTGTGGCCTTCCCAAGGCCTTATAAAATGGTATTAACACTTCACATGATCTCGATTCTATCCCTCTCTTTATGCAACCAAGGACTGTGTTGGCTTTTTTGGCAGCTGCTGCACACGGCTGGCTGGTATTTAAATGGTTGTCCACTAGGACTCTCAAGATCCCTCTCGCGGTCACCACTATTTTCTGGATCTTCTCTGGGATTGGATATGCCCAGCATCCTCCCTTATCCAGATCATGTATGGTGGGCAGATTTTATTCATCGAAGGACATCCTGAACCTAATACAGTTAGTCCTCGACTTACGACCGCAATGAAGCTCAAAATGTCCATTGTGAAGCGAGATGGTGAGTTTTACCCCATTTTACAACCTGCAAATCCCTGCAGATGTTCAGTTAGTAACATGGTTGTTAAGTGAATCAGGCTTTTCAGCACATGGTAGTAAGGCCAAGCGCTTATTTCAGGGTTCAAAAAAATATAAGACAGGGTCTTATATTAGGGAAAACATGATATCCATCCATCCATCATCTATCTATCTATCTATCTATCTATCTATCTATCTATCTATCTATCTATCTATCATCTATCTATCTATCTATCTATCTATCTATCTATCATCTATCATCTACCCTGTTTCCCCCAAAATAAGACATCCTCTGATAATAAACCCAATCGGGCTTTTGAGTGCATGGCAATAAGGCCAAGCGCTTATTTCAATATAATAAATTAAAAATATAAGACAGGATTTTATTTTCAGGGAAACACGGTATTAGATCACCAAAATCATCTAAGCCCCAAAGCAGCCACTGAGATCTTCTCCTCCCAAATCTGATTGCATGGCTGTAAAACTATGCTGACATTTCTGTTCATTATAACAAACCTCGGAGCTCAGAATTCTTGCGGTGTAACAAGCTGCGGACGGTAGAATTCGGCTTGATCTCCCAATGCAAAACAAACTCCAGATCCTTGCATAAAGTAAGCCTATAATTGCTGTATCTTTGTTTTCAACACACACACACACACACACACACACAAACACACAAAAGGAAAAGCTACCTTAGAAGCGTCAATGTTTCTCCCCCTTGTTCCAAAAGAGACGCCAGTACAAGGTAGTCCTTGACTCACAACTGCAATTGAGCCCAAATTTTTTGGGTTGCTAAGTGAGACCGTTGTTAAGCGAGCGTTGCCCCAATTTTATGACCCTTTTCGCACAGTTCTTAAGTTAGTAACACGGTTGCTAAGACAAAAGGGGATCATATGACCCCCCCCCCCGGACTGTAACCATCATAATTACAAGCCAGTTTCCAAGCACGACCTACAACCTGAGCTTCTGCACATCTGTCATTTGCCTCCAGCTGTGCGGCCCAGTTCCTAACCAGCCACAGACCAGTAAAGATCTGTGGCCTGGGAACTGGGGACATCTTGGTTTAGTGAATTCTGTGAATAGAATTTAGTTAGTTTACAGCCTAGGGCTGTGATGGCGAACCTATTTACGAGACCGCCTTCTGCCACCGATGGCTTCCCACCGACCAATACGCTCCCACAGAGAGGGGCTCCTCAGGGTGCCGTCGGCCAAGCAATGTCGACTGGCGACCCCCAGGGGGAGAGCCTTCTCTGTGGGGGCACCCGCCCTCTGGAATGAACTGCCCCCGGGGATACGCATGATCCCCAACCTCCGTATCTTCCGCCGTGCCCTTAAGACCCTACTTTTCCAACAAGCTGGACTAGCTTGACCAGAATCCGGACTGGGTGTTTTAAATGCTTGGGTTTTTTAAATTGGGGAGCCAAATTATTTAATTAGTTTTAATTGATTTTAAATTTTGTATACCTGGTTATTTTAACGTGGCTGTGCCCCGCCCGAGTCTTTCGGGAGAAGGGCGGTATAGAAATTCAATAAAATAAATGAATAAATGGCACCTGTGCCACCTGTAACCATATCAGTGGGCACGCAAGCTCAGCTTCTGACGGGACTGGAAGTTGTCAAACGGGCCATTTTTGGCCTCCGGAGGGGCTCCGGAGAGGTGGGTAAGGCTGTTTTCGCCCTCCCCAGATGCCTAGAGAGGTCCTGGAGCCAGGTGAGAAAGAAAAACGGGCCTTCCGGGCCATTGCGTGCCAGGAGCGGGGTGAGTGGAGGGTGGGTGGGTCACATAGAATTATGGGTATGGGCACGCATGTGTGTGACCCCCCCCCCCGCCGCCCCCTATTCCTGACACACGATGGCAAAAAGTTTAGCCATCACTGGCCCAGGGGGTGGTGTGAACCCCGGAAAATTATTTAATTCACTAATCAAGTTAACCGTGTTACATGAACGGAGAAGATTGCAAAGTCCTTGGTGCTCTCTGAGCTTGGTTTGTTTTGCTGCAGACATTTTATGACCCGTTTAAGTAACATCATCAGTGCTAGAAGAGAGCGGGATCTGTGCAGAGGAGGAGGAGGAGGAGGAGGAGGAGGAGGAGGAGGATGTGGACAAGGAAATGGTGGTGGTGGTGACGGTACAGGAGGAACAGGAGGATGCCCACTGTAGTTATATTGGAGGCGGTGACCCTTTGAGAGCTGCATGCCACTAAATTTCATTTTAATGTATGCCGATCAGTGTACATTCAAAGCAACAACAAAGTTATTATTCTACTCTATTCTATATTATTCTATTCTAACTGTGGTGTCCTTGGTGCTCTCTGAGTTTGGTTGTTTCCTTGCAGACTTCTCCTGACCCAACTAGATAGCATCATCAGTGCTTGAAGGGAGTGGGGTTTCCTCTGTCAGTGTTGGTTGGGAGTATTCTTAGCGGTTCCTTCATTAGGCTGTTGTTTACTCTTTCATTGTTTGTCTGAATTGATAGTTCCTTGATTGGAGTATTGTCTACTGCTTGGTTGTTGGTCTAGCGTTAATCTTGATGTTAATTTCTGCTTATCTGGGTGTTGATTGCTAATCAGAAGGCGTTGTGGCCTTTTGGCTTTTGATTGCCTCTTTTTGAATGGTATGTAGATATTGTTTATCTCTATGTACCCATTGATGGCTAATGCAATAGATGTGTCCTGCAAGCTTAATGTGGAGGCCTCTCTTTTCCGGCTGACGTTTGAAATTACGGCATTGGCTTCGTATTTTTATCTCCTTCCTTGGCTCTCTTTATAAAAGCCGCCCAAATTCCTGCTGCTGAATTATAAATCCATTTCCCATACTATAAAGAGGCATTTATAAGGCCCCACTGACTGATGAGGCTGTGAGATCATCTTATTTTCCTCTTCTGGGATTTTTTTCTTTTTTTTTTTCTCTTCTGCATAATTTGATTTATATTATGACTTTATTTTATAGACCCTGCATTTTAAGTGTTTTAAATAGTTCATCTGCAGGTTACTCAGATAATCCACTGAGCAAGCAGCAGCTATAAAGCACTGTTTTATTTTGCTATGATGTTTTTTTTTTTAATTTATTTCTCTTCTGAATCTACAGGGTATTGTGGAAACTGGATGACTCCCATTCTGGTGTAGAATGGAATGGAATGGAATGGAATGGAATGGAATGGAATGGAATGGAATGGAATAGAATAGAATAGAATAGAATAGAATAGAATAGAATAGAATAGAATAGAATAGAATAGAATAGAATAGAATTCTTTCTTGGCCAAGTGTGATTGGACACACATGGAATTTGTCTTTGGTGCATATGCTCT